>CACRXP010000888.1:36852-67844 GCA_902702965.1 Spirometra erinaceieuropaei | reverse complement strand
ATTCTGCCTATATATCATGCGCCGCTGTGCGGCTGCTGGTTGGGCTCGAGAGAGAGTCCATAAGGCACAACGGAACGAGTGAGTTCCGTATGAACGATCGGTGAGCGCCCCCTAACATTGTATATTCCCGATCGAAAACCGACAAGGCAACGGGCTCGTGGCCCGGTGAGTAGAGGCGTTGACTTCTAAACCAACAGGTCGCGAGTTCGAGGCTCGGGTGTTCCACACTTCGGGCTTGGGTATGGCTGGCTGACGACGGCTAATAAGCCAGAAATGGCCATTCCAGTCTCCCTTGTCTTTGTCGGTTATATCATTCTGCCTACATATCATGCGCCGCTGCTCGGCTGCTGGTTGGGCTCGAGAGAGAGCCCTTAAGGCACAACGGAACGAGTGAGTTTCGTATGAACGATCGGTGAGCGCCCCTAACATTGTATATTCCCGATCGAAAACCGACAGGGCAACGGGCTCGTGGCCCGGTGAGTAGAGGCGTTGACTTCTAAACCAACAGGTCGCGAGTTCGATGCTCGGGTGTTCCACACTTCGGGCTTGGGTATGGCTGGCTGACGACGGCTAATAAGCCATAAATGGCCATTCCAGTCTCCCTTGTCTTTGTCGGTAATATCATTCTCTTAAACAGTCCGTCCACGCATGCCAAACACAACCTACTTCACGAACAACGGGTCATATTTTCATGAAAAAAAGACAGCGTTTCTGGTCTCACATTCGTGAAAGTGCCGCGGTAGCCCCGTTCGCAAGGAGCCGCTGGACCTGATTCTCATTCTTCGAACCAAATGCTCTACATTAACACATATTACTGACCATGAGGATTGAGTTACCCCATCAGTTGACAGTCTTTCAAACCACAAATTTTAACTCGTCGTGGTTGATGCAAATGCGCCGAACTGCAATTCGTTAATGTGCCGTTAGATCTCCTGGCGTCGGCCTCACTCATTTTCATTTCATGCGAACCAGCTGAATGTCCGAGCGTAGCAACCAGTGGGTGATGGTTTGGGCGCTGTGGTTGACTCAGCGCGAAAATCGAAGTATGGGACGTGCGAAGAACCCCACCCGCATGTATGACAGTAGGTAGGGGCTCGCGAGGGGGGGAATCTGCGCAGCCGGATTAAGGAATGTCCGGGGAAAATCTGATCTCCGCCATCGTCCAGCGCGTCTTCAGCTTTCCCCTTTCTAGGGTCCAGGGGCCAGATACACAGTAAGTGACCTATCACATAAAATATGTTCAAATTAACAGAGAGCCTCCAATCAGTCATAGACCAATCCAAACGCATTCATCTAAACACCAAGTAATTATTTCGTGTCTTTGATTAATTGGGGGTTGGTCATTACCAGTTCGAAGTGCTGTTTCGTTGGTCAGAAATAATCCCCTCAAGAGACCCAGAAGTGCCAAGAAAGTGAAACTTCGTGTCAAATGAGTAAACTCAAGCCTTGAAAGTGCATAAATCCTGTTAAAACAAACAACTAAGTAAATAAAGGGCACAAACACAGTAACATTTCAAAAACTTCTTTGTTACATGCATCTGCAGAACATATGCTCCTAGGGCCAGCCTTATGCGAAGTCTGGCACATGCTTAAGTGCGTAATGTTTAGCCATGTGCTTAAAAACTTGTTCCGAGAAGCTGATGCGATTCTTCTTTGTTAGCGTTTCTTGGGATGTTTAACGCAAAGAGGATTTCGCTAAGTTTCGCCGATAGAGCCGACACAAGAATAAAGTTTCTACATGGCTACATGTTAATGCACCGGTCGGTAGCCAATAAATTTGAATAAAATTAGCAAATGCAATCTCGTGTATACCGCTCCCTGTGAATCGAGAGAACTTTTCTTAAATAAAACTGCATTGAAGCTTTTGACGAAGACGAGGTATGTTAAGTTACGGGATGCCCGTTTTATACCAGTGAATACAGTGCGGGTACATCAGTGTACATTTTCGTTTTCAGTGCTCGTAACTGACTGCTTTAAAAGACAGTTTTCGTAATTTTTATCAATAAAACCATTAAATTGTAGCATATCCTGAATGCATTAACGAACACAAATGAAACCTCTGCAACGAACATCGTAGATAAATCTGTTCTTGACGACATGAAAAGCCTTCTCTGCTAAGTTGCCGCCTTAAAACTGCTTGAACGTGATGTTTTGCTGGCAGAAATTCAAGTACTTCATCTTTTGCCGCGTTTCCAGTTCCCTGAACATCACTGAAAAAATCTTGTTTCATACGAAAGATTCACATTTCTTTTTAAATCGAAGCCATTTCGTCACCCCCCCCCCCCTACTTTTATACATCGCGCTACGATTATAAATACCTCACTGAGTTACCATTATTAATATTCAAGTATCTCTCAAACTGTGCCATTTCTGTTTCTATATAACATATTAATAAGAACTGCGGGTACAACAATTATTAAAATTTAAATCGGTCGCTTGGTGGTGGGCATTTTCACGTTTTATTATTGAGTTTTGGAACTGCCGGGAGACTGTGGATATGCTAAAACAAAACGGTGTTTATAGGCGTCATTCTTGAGTTTTCGGGCATTCAATTATACAAATTATCAAACCTGACTTTTCAAAATCGATAAAACACTAAAAATAACGGGCTTAACCACACCCTGATTCACATGATTTACCGGACTAAAAATCAATTTTCAAGTGCAGCAAGTTTTGCTTGGTAAAACGTCCTAGATTAACTCATCCCCTATCATAGAAAAACACGCGCGGATGCGCAAACGTAGTCTGGGTCGGTTATTAACGCGGAAAGTTGCCAAAATATAAGGCAAAGTCAATTTCAGCTCAAACGTGTAAACAATGTGACTGATAATATTAGTCAGAACCACTGTGCATGAAAAATGACATTTACCGGCCCGGGAGAGACGAATAAGTTCGATGTACGTTTTACTTGTGGACAAATGAGTAACACAATTTTCTTCATCATGTTTTATGAGCTCAGTCACTTGCGTACGTACGAAAACTGATGATTTCACACTTTTTCGAGAGAAACGGCTTGGGTGCGATTTATTTTGGCCCGATCATTGAGGAGCAGCCCCTAAGTTGTCATGAAAGTTTGATTGGAGGACAAGCGACCTCTGAATGCTAGCCGTGTAACGCCAATTCCAGAACTTAACATTGGTATAATTTTACATGAAGGCAGTCCCACCTGTCACTCTGATTACCCTAATTCATTGTGCTTGCATTTTGCGGCGGCAGCAATATGGGCGATACACGTGGCTGAGTCCTTAACCATTACCTACGTATAAAGCATGGCGGAACCATTGTCATGCAAAGCCACAATACTACCAATACTTCTAACTCATAGAATAAATGATACGCAAGGCACAATGGGGCGAGTGAATCTGGTAGAAACGATCGGTGAACTTCCCTCTACCATTATATATATATATATATATATATATATATGCGTATGTATTTTTATCAATGCCTTCAACGTCGAGGAAAGGTAAATGTGAGATAAACTGACGGGGCAAATCAGAAGGCAGCTAGGTACGCCTAATTAATTTTTCCTTTCTAAGTCAGCCTAATTACGGGCACTACCCATTAAGTAAAGATAAATCCCTTCCTAAAGTCTACCGGTTTTCCTCTATCTATATACTTGTAAAGCGGGATGACGCGCTTTAGTAAAAGTCGTGGGAAGACGTCGTACTTACGTAAAACTAATCAGTCAACCGCATATACTGTTGCGTTTTACAAACACTGCGGGTCAACCGCAGTTCAGACCACATAACTATTTTTTGTCCTAGTAACATGAAGTTGAACCCAGTACGAAGGCCTTTTACTATATGAGAATAGCATTTACCGGTTATCCTGTGGACAGCAGGAAATACGACAAATTTCCTTTGACTTGGGACTGCGGGTTTATAGCTGACGAAAACGGCTGGAAAGAGGTGGCAATCATAAAACGAAATATGTCACCACCAAAACAAAGAGTCACTAGAGTGGCCATTAACGACTCATTTGCCGCTATAAGCGACTCATACCTCAAGACCAGATGTTAAAGGTTTTGTTACAGAAGATAATTTACCGTTTTTCCTAGACGAATTCAGTTTGCAAAAAAGAGGCAAACTGCAAAACTACATTGATCGGTCATTCAATGGTATAGCGAACCCGAGGCCACATCGATGTTTGGACAAATTGAGTTTCTCCAATTGAGATCTGTTTATAGTGGTATATGTTATTTCCTCATAAGTCATGTTGCATAACGTATGCTGAGGGATTTATTTCCTCCATGCGTGCAAAGTCATCTGGTTGCTGTCTAGCTGAAGGATGAGGCTCATCTCGTACGGACAGGAAACATTTTCATTATAAAAAAGGAGAACGCGGGGACCGGAGATTGACAAGAATAGAACATTTGTGCTTGGCCTCCCTTGAAAGATTCTGGACCCAACTCCAGTCGTAAAACTCAACGTTCTTATTTTCCCTTATTACCTTATGTTACATATATATTTTGTATTTCAAGTTACAAACGTTTGTAATCATCACAATTTCTGCAAGTTTGCGTGATTATTCATGGTCAACATCCGCAAGTCTCTCAATAATGCTTACTACGTGCACAGCATAATCGTGCTAGTAGAATATTTTAAGAGCACTCGATTCAGAAACCTGAAGGAAAAGTGCAAAGGCTGGGTGTATTCAAGCACCGCACGAATAGGTAAACTTTTTCAAGATCAAAGCATTCCGCTTTCAGATAGATAGTAAGGCTGAGCTACACAATAAGTCTACAAATTAAGTATGGTGTTCATCCTTTACAAGGGCTACAGCTAAATTAAAATAAGTGCAGAAAACGCACGAAAAGATGTATACTGCTTAACTCCATAAGCTGTTTGAGCAGATGGCTTGGAATTTGCCCAACCCAAAATCAGAATTCTGCCGCGTATGAGAAAATTTTTGGTGCCGCGCTAGCCACTGTGTCCAATCGCAGCACCACCTGGCTCCCAGGTTCGGACAGTCGACTTGCATATGGGAGAGGGGAATGAGAGAGTGAGAGAGACCGGCATTGGGGGAACCTTTCTCACAGCGCATCAGCTTACTTCTCACTATAATAGACATGACATGAAAAGAACCGTGGCTGAGAAGATTGCCAATTAACAGGATAACTCAGCTCTTCTCCATACTGAGAGTCAGGCGGTAATGGCCCTTTCCGTCTGTGGCTTTCATGACACCCCCACTGGCGTAAGATCAGTTTCACCCATATCAAAAGCCCCGCACACGTTCCGGGGCCTAGCCAGCGTGCGGCACGCGTAGATGAACCGTATAGCTTTGCCAGGCACTGGACCCGAGCCCACCTCCTGTCGTCTTAATATTGTCTCGTCATTTGAGCAGTGGTTAAGGGAGGAGAGAGAGTGCGGTATATACTGCGCACCCTTGCCTAACTTAAGACCAATTCCCGCACAAGTCGCTGATGCACATAACGGAAGAACTGCCGGATTATCACTATGCACCACTGATGATGACCTCGGGTTTGCTCAACGTCCCGCTATGCCTTCTAGCGGGACATTTCAATCTCCCAACCCTAATGAAACTCCGTCGACAGAGTCTACTTGCGGAGGCCTCAGATAGGTCCCATTTGTCCACATCTCTCCTTGACCGCCCATGCGTCTTGCAGCACTAAAGCGAACACAGCTCACCATTTCAAAAAACATCAGCTTCGGTGAATTTTAACACCAGTAAGTCATTGTTTGATTATAATTTTCCGGCACACTGAGTAATCATGCAGCCAGAGTTCGGTGTTGTACTGAAAAAATATTAGGTTGAGACGCTGTGATCAAGTTTTTACAAAAAAGCTCGTTGTTGTCATTGCTCTCGGTCTGATGATCCGAAAAAAGTTCATTACGAACCGGATCACTCAAACATCTGTCTTCCAAAGTGCAAAACACTAGAACTCAGTTGAGCCCATCAGAACCCGCAGTCTTAGGCCAGTGACTATGACACCATCGTTCCCCGGTCTATCTGTTTGGCTCTGCTGTTTGGTTGTAAGTTGGGAATGCGATTCCCCGGTAAGTAGGGTCAAACTTTCGTGGCGGTAGGCAGAAAACTTTGGCTATAAAATTGTCTGTCTTTTCGTCCTCATATATCCTCTGTACTAAACTATCGTAAATAGCAGATAGTTAGACGAAGGGCAGATAGACTGATGACGAGATATCCACGTTAAAATATGAGAACATTTTCTAAAATACAAATAGACCTTGTTGATGGACGTTACTATCGAATTATTTTTTACTTTTGTCGCGTTTATCCTTGCGTACAGCAGTTCACATATGACCCATATGCATCTTAGGTTAATAAGTCGATTATTCTAGAACTCCGTCGTCACACGGGTCCACAGTTCCCATACATTCAAGTTGCTGGGGGTAGGGAATTTGATGGAGCGGAAGTTGAGTACCTTTGTCCACAGACACAGGGTTTGGCTTCATGAAAGTCTACAGGAAGATTGATCAGTTAACTTTAACCGGTTTGTCGCGAGTTGATGTAAAGAGTGGCGGAACATGTAAGTTCTTGCTTCAAGAGCGCATAAAAAATGCTTTTCTTGTTAAAGAGGACTTTGCGCGAATGATTTAGATCTATTACCTGACGGCCCTTTCCCCCAAGCAGAAAATCAAGGCCAAATTTTAAACGGCTTCACATTTTCCCCGCAACGATTTCGCAATAATTCTTCTATGAGTAAAATTGTCTGGGTCGGCGATCCTGTCATCCGGACAATTTTCACAGTGGCTGTCTAAACCTTGGGTAACTTGACTGCATTTAGCGTCAGATTGTGCCAGTCTCGGCAGAGATTAAACGCTTTTTCAGACCGATTTTTGCATCAGGCGCTGTTGGGCGCCATTATAAGTGTCTACTGATCAACCCTCCATTCCACTGCCAGTATTTTTAGCAATAGTTTCCCTCGAGAATTTTTAACTTCTATGTGATATTTGTGCCCTTCTGAGTCTATATTCTGGTCCAAGTCGCAGCACCAGGCCAAAAACCGGCTGATTCATTCACCGCCCAAGAACGAAGTTTCATTGGCTGTCCGTCTGCCAAGAATCCCCGCAACCCATGGTAGTCGCATACACGGAAAACTAATTACAGGACACCCTGCCTTGAGGCCGTTAGTTAGTCTTCGTAACAGACAGACACAAGATAGGGCAGAAGTGACGGTTTCTGGCTTCATTTCATAGTTTAGCAGCTATACCTCAATTTGAATCTCGGGACTGGAAGACTTGAGATTTTGACTAGACTCCAGCACTTGTGCCTAGCGTCATACTGGTTGAGCCACGGGCGGAGACCAAATCGGCTTGGACAGGGAATGCAAAAGTAAGGCGGAAATGACCTTTACTGGAGGGACTAGGACTGTTTGTCCGAGCTCTAAACCTGTTGGGCACGGTGTAAAGTCACATCTCGTCTCGCGTTTTCGGCACAAGGGAATGAAACACCAATGGTGGACCGCCAGGTTAGTGAAAGTTCCTGCATGATCGGACTTATCTTCCTCCTAGTTGGCAGACTGGGTAATCGGGTTCTAGAAATTCCCGTCCTCTCGGCAGGTGGGCTCTGAGCTCTGGAGTATACAACTTTCGTTCGAAGTGAAGGACATGCTAACGGTCCCCATATCTGCATTCAATCTCGCTAAGTCCGATACGTAAGACAGAGTGTTACAGTTGCAGAATGTGGCAGCTGAGTGTGGCTTACCCTGTGTAAGCCAATACCCGATCAGGAAAATTGTAGGGAAAGAACGACTTCTTAGATTCAGTTGTTAATCTTCCATGTTGTGCGTTGCACGGAGACAAGAAGAAGTCACATTTCGATATAAATATTTTGTCAAGACACTTATTTGGCTGTACTGTCTGCACAAAAACAAAAAACCAGTGTACTGGCATTAACAAGCGTAATGACTGTGATGCCATTATCTGGAATGTAGGAATGTACAGCTGTAATATCCGTCACAGAGACTCGAGGCATTGCGGCAGACAGCAATGTGTAATTAACACGGATTGCTGTCATCATTGTCAGCAGAGGTTTTACTCATATCACCGGATATTTTGGCTATAACGGTTTTCACACCCAGAAATTCATGGGATAGGCTCAACTAGTTGTCTGATTTTGGTTGCAAATGGGATCGGTCATAGGATCACTAGATAGTCCGTTTCGGTTTGTGTCGGGGAAATGGTTCTTATTTAGGGTAAAAAATGACATAAAATGGCTTTGCGGCAGCGCGCGGGTACCAGGATTAGATTTCTGGTATTCATTATCACTGCCAGCTAAAAATATGAATCGACCTGCGTCTGACACATATACTGGTCGTCTTCTAAAGTGTGTCACGAGCCCCTGGCTCGGTCTTAACGTAAGTTGCGGAATCACTGGTGAAGCGTGATCGAGTGAGATACATGCGGAGTTTTGTTTTATTTATCGAATAAACTGATAAAATAATTTGTTACTTTAATGTATGAGGCGGGAACATTATTGTACTGGGTGGCTGTGCAGCATCTACCCCAACTAGCACAATTACGTTTTTCCATGCTATAAAAGCTTACCGTCATAATAATATATAGTTCATTAAATTTGGGACTTCATTAAATCATTATCAATAGTCTCAAAGATGGTTCGCGGGATAAAATTGCTGATAAATTCCTTCCGGCATTTCTCAGTAGTGTCTCTGTCCATTAGTTGAAAATGTGTAGCACAAGATGTGCGCACGTGACTTGCTTCTTCGTCGCCAACAAGGTCCTTAGCGTATGTTGCACTTTCTTAAAGCGATTCTGCTTCGAGCTGTGTTCCCGTTTCCTGCAAATCGTCTTAAGTTTCTTCCCAAAAGGACAGTGGTCTTTAATAAACATATTGAGCATCCATCATGGGACGTTTAAATCACCTTCAGAAGAGCCAATGCTTGTTTTTTTTTGCTACTTATCATAAGTCTAAAGCAAGCCTCTTTTCCTTGTTTACTAAGACCCTAGAAATCCGGAATTTTTGTCTTGGCCCATCTCGTGTGACCTTGAGCGGCCACGACCTTGTCCACCAGGATATCTGATCGCCGGTCGCTTGTTGACCTGACTCGATCAGCCCGGCAACTTCTCCAATTTAGTTTAAATGAAGGTTGGAAAAATTGCAGTTTACGGACAAACCGAACAACGCTCTTTAGGTTCTACGATAAAAGCTGTTATTCTGGATCCTCGCACAATCACTTGAGATCCGTGTTTCGACGTAGGACCAGATGTAAGAGCACTAGGAGAAGAGATAGCAGAAATTTTAGATCCGAAACCAGATTCTGTTAAAAAGTAGATGCAGAGGGATGAGGCCACATGCATAAGTAATGTCCAGCTGACTAGAGACGAAGAGTAGATTTCAGTACGCATATTTTTCTTTTCGAAGTTGCTTTAAAAAGAAAATATCCTAAACTATAAACACTGAAGAAAACTGCAGCTAAACGAAAATTTTTATGAAACCAGCATAGTCAAAGTAAATATTATGATGCTGTATACACAAGTTTAATGCTACAGGAAGGAGCATTTGATCGCTGGAGTTACGCAGATAAATCTGCTGGTAGTTATTGCAGTAAAAAGGAGTTGTGATAGACTGAGAAGTAGAGCATACTGTCCAAAACCGAAACATCGTAATGACCGAAGGTATCTAGGGCATAGTGTAATCGGTTGTTGTGAACTTCCCACAGGTTTCTTCCCTAATAGAGAATTATAATAAAAGCCGAGTAACCTTCTCTGCTACTCTAGCTTGGCAAAGCCTAAGTGGAGTACACATATTATCGAAAATAGGAATAGTGCAGCAATAATGGAATTCGGCTGATAAACAGTTGACTCCTAATGAAATGTCTTCGGAATGCAAGATCGTGGGAGGGGTTTCTGACGTTGGAGATAGGGGCATGTAAACTGAAGCCGGTGTATTCCCTAAAATACAACTAATACTGAGTCAACGCTACGGTAAATTTCGTTTCCCTCTTTATGCTTACACACTATATGTCTGACAGTCGAATGGGTTCTTTCGTTGGGAAATATATTTCATGTTAGCTTTTGTCCTCAGTTATCCACACTAAGAAAATTGACTATGTAAGACTCTTTCCAGTAAAATATTCTTCATACAGACCAGGTGTTGCAATATACTTCCATCTCGGCTTCTGTATACTGATGTTTGTATTAAACCTTTCTTGGTGACGTTGACAGTCATGAAATCTTTCACACAGTTGGGAAGCGTGCTCTTCGGAACATTCCCATGTTGCCAATATGATACTCTAACGCGTGTGAATTTTGAGCAGTCCACCTATTTGGTGTGAAAGCCTGGCATGTTTTGCCAAGGGGTTACATCGTGTGTGGCACGCACAGACGGACTGTCTTAACTCTGTCAGGCATTTGCGTCCAATCCATGCGTAACATGACTGACCGGGTGGGACGAGACGGGTGTTTGAGAGAGGAAAAGGGTCGATGACAACTCTGACTAGTAAACCTGCACGGCACTCATAGCATATTCCTTCCTATAAACAACCTGGCGCGCATTTAAACCATTAAGGATGAGCCAAAAGCCGTGGTTTCGGAGGCTATCGACTGACTAAACAACAAGACCCTTATCTCAAGCTACGATCGTTCCTCCTTAATGCAGCCTCTATTGCACTACTACTCCGTTGAGACTCAAATTCCCATTATTTCTGTGAAATGCTGGACCTTTGTGTCCAATCCAGGCGTGTTCAAGATTCGTAGACGGGTTCCTGGGCCTTTTCAGTCCCTGTGTCTGATCTCGCATCCGGTTTTCTTGATTCTATCTTAACATCATGCTCGGGTGGGAGAGGGAGATGAGAGTACGGCAGGTACAGCGCAAGTCTACTACCATTATTAACCAAAGCACTCGCAAGTCGCCATCCCCGCGTTCGCCGTGCCGCGGAGCACGCGATTGACCTCGTCGTGGCGACGATCCAACAATTATATAATTATGTATTTACTACCAGTGTCACTGTTTGGGCACTAGAACAGTTATAGCGATTTTATTGGGCTCAGCAGGTAGGTTATGCTACTTGGCCCGACATCCCACGCGGAAGGCTCCTACGTCACTTCTAAAACCATTAAACTTTGTTATGCAAGGTGGTCATTTTCGTGGACTTCGATAACACGGTCAGTATCTCCGATCGATGCTACCAGAGCTGAAGTCTGCACCGCATTATCCTTCTTCCTTTCTTCCTTTACCTCTTCATTGTCACTGTTATTCTTGCTACCACTGACATGGCTTATGCTATAAATAACAATGCGGCTACCATCATTACTACTGTTATCACTTCCAATGCAAGTATGTTCATCATCATCATCATCATCATCATCATCATCATCATCATCATCATCATCATCATCATCATCATCATCATCATCATCATCATCATCATCATCATCATCATCATCATCATCATCATCATCATCATCAGCAGCAGCAGCAGCAGCAGCAGCAGCATCATCATCATCAGCATCATCATCATCATCATCATCATCATCATCATCATCATCATCATCATCACCCCCACGACCATCACCACCTCAGTCGCTCTCATCGTCGCCATCTTTTCAATAACATCGCTATAATCATATACACATATGTGGTTTTTCTCGCAGTGAAGATATGCAGCTTGAAGGTTGGAAGCCTCGATTACAAATACAGGTCAAATTTTTAGTTATTCGTGAATTGAGAAGGTATTTTGAAACCGAAAGTTACGCTTTCTTCAAGCATAAAATATAAAGGAAACTCATATTGACCTAACTGTGAAAAACTCGGCGCCTCGGTGGGATTCGAACCCACGCAGTAAGGGGGCAGGCTTTAGTACAGCCAGCGCTCTAACCACCTGAGCTGTACTAAAGCCTGCCCCCTTACTGCGTGGGTTGGAATCCCACCGAGGCGCCGAGTTTTTCACAGTTGGGTCAATATAAATTATTCAAAATCTGCCAAAATATCAATGAATATAAAGGAAACGTATTTTGCCATCAACTGAGTACAACAATTCTTTTCATGTTTTTCATAAGATATATTTGGATGTATAAGAACACCAATAATCAATATGAAAAATACATACCATTTTTGTAAACATTTTTTACGGAGTGTAGTTTCGACAAACGGATAAAAAGAAGCTCGGTTAAAAGGTGGTATCCTGATGTGACTGAAATATATTGGGAGTAGGCTCTTTGACTGTTTGTATTCCGACACTACTTAAGTATCCTTTTCTAATCCAGGATACATTTCAGAACCTCGGTCAACATTTCCCGAGATCGCACGCTTTACATCCCACCCAAACAATACAACCTATGCTCAGAATGTTGTTACCAACAAAGGCAATGTAGACAGAAATGACCAATTCTGACTTATCGGCCGTCGTCAGTAAGTTATAATCAACCCCGAAGTGTGGGTTGAGTATGACTGGCTGACGACGGCTAATAGTCCAGAAATGGCCATTCCAGTCTCCATTGCCTTTGTTGGTAATAACATTCTGCCTATATTATGCAGCGCTGTGCGGCTGCTGGTTAGGCTCGAGAGAGAGTCCATAAGGCACAACGGAACGAGTGAGTTCCGCAAAAACGATCGGTGATCGTCCCTCTCTACCACACCGTATCCTTTCCATACAAATGTATAGGAATGATGCGAATTTTCAGAAACCTCAATTCTTCCGGAATTGCAGTCGAAATGATTGAGACTGTAATGATACAAATGAAGGGGTAGAAATTAGATGGGTATATGACAAGTATCAGAAGTTGGTGAAATATGTAAGCATCCGACTGCACGCATATTTAGGCGAATGTCGGAATAGGTCTTTGAGTTATGAAACCCTCCGAGTTGGCATCCTTTAAAAAGTAATTAGCTTGATAAAGACACCATTTTCCAAATAAATATGGCAATGACTTTAATTTTCCGAATCTCCTTCGAGAAAGGCATTCGCTCTTCTGAAAACATTGAAGAGTGGTAATTTTTCCAAATGATATTGCCTCGTGCGCCCGCCTTAATTTTTTAACCTTTTGTTTATTTTGGCGTATACCGTATTTTCCCTTCTAAACAGACAGGTAGTGACCCTCAAGAACAACTTTGTCGTCGTTTGGGAGCTAAACCTATACCCATTTAACGATGCTCGTTTCATTTTTCCCGCCAGTGATATGATGCACCGCCTCCGCATTATTTGCGAAATGAAACGTCTTACCTCCGCAGAAAGGCCCCGTACTAATAGGAAGTCTAAGTTTTGTTCGATAATTCAAAAACACATCAGTTAGCGTTCTTAACTGATAGCTTTTTTATTTAAAGGTCATTTACCACCAGAGAGACGCTTTCAGTAGGACTCAGAAGTACGTTCAGTTCCAAATGTTATGTCGTCCTCCTGCGAGGGCTCAAAATTTCAGCTGCACGTTTGTAGAGGTCATGCATCAACTAAAATGAGAAGATGAGCATTCAGTTTTAGACTTCCTCACCTTCGACTGATGGTAAGCTCACTGTAAAGATTTAGTAAAATGGAAGTAGCCTAGTGTCCGGCAGAGCAGACATAAGTGACCGCAAAGGTCGGTCAAAAACTATAAATTTAAACTCTTCTCAGGGGACTAGAAGGAGGGACCAAGTACAATGCTAACGCCCCATATATGTATCAAAATTGCCCCTTAGCGGGCAGTAGACATCGCGCCGGAGGGGGGGGGCGTTGGAGTCGGCCTGAACTATCGATCGTAATCTGCGACACACACAAAAGTCACGTGAATAAATGAGATCCTGGGCTTTAGTTAAAAAATGTGAAGTTTTCTCAGACTGACTGTTGTGTTTACAATTATAATTCCAAAGGTCAGACTCAAAAGAGATTGAGCTCCCAAACACAGAACTAACGACGCTATGGGGAGGGTGACCAACCGACCAAGGGGCGGCCACGAATTCTACTCGTAGGACACAGAAGAAGTGATGATGGTTGTTAAAGTCCTGTACCACAGGCCCTCTGATTTGGCCCTCGGCTGTCATTCCTTTTGCTCTCACTGATGGACGGTGCGATCTAGTTTGCAACTAAGGCCTCACGTGACCATACAGAGGCTGAAAGCGAGAGCTCAACGTCGCCAGTAGCGATTTCCACCATGTGTCCCACGGAGGAAACGCAGCACCGGTGAGTTGCGCGCAATCTACTTCAATCTCCCATCCCTCACCCACCAGACTCCGACGGCCGGAGACAGACAGAGACGGCCGGAGATGGGCTCGGGTGCAATGAGTAACGAAGTTAAACAGCCAGTCCACGCAGGCCGTACGCGATCTGGTTCCTGAACAATGTGTCAGGTTTCCACGGAAAAAGGTGGTGACCAGGAAAACGCCTTGCATCTGCAATTGCGTACGCCAGTAAAATTCAGCCGGTTTCGTGTTGAGGACTCATTGACACATGTGATCGCTTTCCACCACAGTCGGTCGTTGACAGTCTTTTTGGTGAAGTTGAGTTATTGTTGTGCCAGGCCAGCAGAACAGAAACCACAGGATTAAAGATGCGCTTGAGGTCAGCTTTCATCATGTCCACACTTGCCTTCATTTGGCTGCCTTCAAACAGTGCGTGACCGATATCATGAAATTTTGGCCAAAGTTCTGAGATGTGTTTCCGATTAGGAAGGATCACCTAAGTGAGGTTGTTATTACTGATTATCATGCAGCATAACCCTATAACATTTCGGACTTGCCAGGATGTCGGCTTTTGAATGCCTTTCTTTTTAACCTCCTGCATAAACCACACTCGGCCAAAATAACTACTTATGTAGCATGCATTTTTCCTACTGATTTTCGATGCTCTTATAAATTCAAATATATTTTCTAGATAGCATGCACAAAATATGCTTTCTTTTGCTCATTCGGTAGGAAATCACATTGTTTTCATATGTTTTGTCCGAAGAAAGTGTATATTTTGGTTTTAAAAGGTTTCCCAATTCCCGAATAATTTCCGGCCTGATCTGCTATTGCGTCAGCGTTTAGCAATTTCAGTCTACAAGGTGCATGCTTTCTGCGTAAGGAAAATCGTATATTCCTCTATGCCTTTAAGAAGATACCACATAGAGTTTGTGAAATTTTGCAATGGATCCGGACTGTGTTGCATATTTCATGAGGAGCATTAGTAAACGAACATGTGCGGTCTTGCATGCATGGACATCGCAGGTCTTAAAAATCTCATAATCAGAACTTTTTAAAACAAATTTATACACTTTCTTTGAGCACAAAGTTTAAAACCAATGTGATTTCCTACCAAATGTGCAAAAGAAAGCATATTTTGTGCGTGTTATCTGGTAAATAAATTTGAATTTATAGAACTGTCGAAAATCAATAGGAAAAATGCATGCTACATAAGTAGTCATTTTTACCGAGCGTGGTTTCTGCAGGAGGTTAAAACGAACGGCATTCAAAAGCCGACATCTGGGTGAGTGAGAAATGTTATAGGGTTATGCTGCATGATAATTAATATAACAACCCCACTTAAGTAATCCTTCCAATCGGAAACACATTGCAGAATTTTGGCCAACATTTTATGAGATCGGTCACGCAGTGTACATATTTTGGTACCGAGGATAAGGTTTAAAATTGATAAAACCTAGGAGAATTAAATCTTCGGATTGACGCAACGCATTATCAGACCATCTCCATGGGTGAGCGTCCCCCCTACAATTACCATTTACCTCGAAGCCAACTGGTTTCGTTTCTGACTATAATCGGAGGGATGAATCCTGATAGTACACGATCGTACCGCCGATCATTAGTGGCCAGACGTTTTGTTAAACGGACCACATTTTACATTCATGTAAGAGGACGGATGATTTGGGAACGCGTAACTTGGTTTTCAGACTGGTCTTACTGTTCTGACCCGGTGGGAAGGTAGGACAGGAAGAGAGCCGGTTCGGAGGACAAGCACTTTATTGGAACTTGCGGACAGGAGGGGGTTCCAACTCGTAAGAAAGGTGTGCTATTTATTGGCTCCCGTGCGTTCTGGAACATTCCGTCCAATGACGTGCCAGTCGTAGAGGGCGTTCTGGAATGTTCCTGTCCCGAGCGTGCTGGTCGCTGAATGGCCACCGCGTGCGCGATAGCCACGCCGTGGAAACGTCTGGAATGTTCGGACATCCATTGCTTGGGCCGCACACGTGAGCAAAGCCACCACGCGTGCTCGGCGCTGCAGTGCGCGCCGGTCGGTTGTCTAACTTCGCGCGTGACTCACGTCGCCCACTTGGTCATTTGTTTGGCGCCTTAGGCCGTGGCTCTACGCCGCTTTCACTCTCCATAACACCTCCCGCTTTTGAAAGTTGGACCTCGTACCTCCTCTTCTTCGGGTCCAAGACCTGTTTCCTTGGCGGTTGCGTTCTTCTGCTACTTCTACGAACGAGGGGTAATGTTGTCTGACTGTCTACCCTGGGGGTTGGAACCTCAAAGGTATCACACAGCAAGTCGAGTGCCATTTGACTGTCTCTGGTGTGCCTAGTCCTGAGCTGATTTGCACGCCTCTTTATTTTTCCAGCTGCTGTCTCCACCTCGAACACAACACCTCTGGATTTTCTTATTATACCTTCTATCCAGGGCTTCTCTCCGGCTTTGTAGTTGCAAGCAAACACCTCCTCTCCCTCGCGAAAGTAATATTTTGTTGTTTGTGGAACTCGAGCTTCCGGTTGTTGGTACTGTAATCGCGTATCCGGCTGTCGTCCCAAAAACCGTTCGGCTGGTGTCTGGCCCCCAAGATCACTTTTTGGAGTTGTTCAATAGGCAAAGAGGAATGTGTTGAGATACTCCAGTTTAACACCAGTGTTCCACATCTTTTTCATCGCTCTCTTGAACGTGTCGACGAACCGTTCTGCCTGGTTATTTGATTGTGGATGGAATGGTGGTGACGTCGCATGTCGAATTCTCCATTTCTGACACAGTTGTTGGAAGATTGATGACGTGAACTGAGTGCCGTTATCCGTCACAATCTCCGTGGGGATGCCGTTTCTCGCTATTAGTTCTTCCGTCTTCCTTGCCGTGATATCAGCAGTAGCTGCCGAGACGTCGAAAACTTCTAGCTACTTGGACCATGCATCGACAACAATTAGAAACATTCGGTTGAAAAACGGACCCGCAAAGTCCATATGGACTCTACTCCAAGGTCTCGTTAACTCTGGCCATGGCACGGGTGGGTTCTTTGCCTCACGTCCACACGGACCGCAGCTTCGAACAAAAGATTCCACGTCGTTATCAATTCCCGGCCAATATACGTACTTGCGGGCCAGTTGTTTCATGCGGGTCATACCCTGATGTCCGGCATGGAGCTCCCGCAAAAGTTGTTGCTGATATCTGGCTGGGATCACCACTTTACCATCGTACATTATGCAGTCTTCCGTGATATACAACTGTTCCTTTCTGTTCCTGAAAGGCTTTATCGATGGGTGTACTTTGTCGTCGCTGGGCCAACCGTTCCCAATAAACTCTTTCACCTGGCGCAAAAGTGGGTCTGCTGCAGTGGTGGCCCTGATGTGCTCGGCTGTGAGCGGCAACTGTCGGATGACACCTCTAAACTCGTCATCATCTTGCATTAGCGTACTGGCGATAACCACGTCTTCTTGATTTTCGTTGCCTGTACTCAGTCGTGATAAAGTGTCCGGAGCTCCAAACTTCTGAGTAGGCACATATTGGATCTGAAAGTCATAGTTTTGAGGAATAGTACTCCAACGTTGTATTCTCCTAGCTACGTTCTGGGGAACACCACAGTTAGTACCCAAAAGGAACTTCAGTGGTTGATGATCAGTGTGCAGTGTGAAGGGTCTGCCATAAATAAGCAGGTGGAATCTCTGTACGGCGAAGATAATGGCCAGTGCCTCCTTTTCAATCTGGCTATAATTCCGTTCTGCCTTCGTCAGTGACCTGGCGGCATGCATGATTGGCTGTACTCTCCCATCTGCGTCCTTCTGAAGGAGCACTCCGCCTAAACCGTAATCAGAGGCGTCTGCCTGGACCATGGTTTGTTTGTCAGCCTCGAAGTGCGATGGCATAGTTGAGTCGCATATCTTTGTCTTTATGGTATCAAACGCGTTTTGACATTCTGGAGACCAAACAAACTCCACGTCCTTGCACAGAAGTCGGCTGAGTGGAGGTTTTAAACTGTGCAACCCAGTGATGAACGGACCGTAGTAGCTGACCAACCCCATAAACGATTGCAACTCCTTCGTGTTCTTCGGCACTTTCATGTTCTGGAATGCCTTCACCCTCTCTGGGTCAGGGGCACGCACATTCTCGTTGACTATGAACCCGAGATAGTGGATCTCCTTCCGCAAAAATTCACTTTTCTCCATATTGATCTTAAGGCCGTAGTCAATCAGATTGTCCACAACCTGGTCCAGCCTTTGAGTCAGCTCTTCCTCTGAGCTACCGACAACCAAAATATCGTCCAGATATGCAATAGTCCCGGGAACATTCGTAAGCATCGTATCCATAATCTGCTGGAACACACTAGGCGCCGTTTTCACGCCGTAGTTTAGGCCAGTGTATCTGAAGAGACCCTTGTGCGTATTAATGGTCAAAAGTTCCTGCGATTTCTCGTCCACCTCAATTTGCAAGTAAGCTTCGGATAGATCGATCCTTGCAAAGACTTTCCCTCCATTTAGAGTAGCAAAAATCTGCTCTAAGGTTGGCAGCGGGTAATGATAATCTTCTAGTGCGTGGTTCAGGCCCGTTGAATAATCCGCACATGATCATATTTGTCCGTTGGGTTTCTTCACCGCCACGACTGGAGCAGCCCAAGCTGAATAATTGGTAGGATAAATTATGCCCTTTGTCTGTAGTCTTTCTAGTTTAGCTTCTACGGACGACTGTACCGCAAACGGGACTCGTCGGCTCTGCTTGAAAGCTGGCTTTTTCTCCGGCTTCACTTTCAAACTTATCTTCGTTTTCGTGCACCTGCCGGCCGCGTTCTCCATGCGTCCCATATACTTATTCTTCAGGACCTCCTCAGTAATGTTGTGCACCGCGCTGCAAATTTCGTCAAAGGGACGGTTCCACAATCCCAGTTCGGAGATCGTCTTATTTCCGAGAAGATTGTTACGGGTCTTCGACACATAGACATCTGCGAGGCAAGTCAGGTTTCGAAAACTGACAGTCGTCTGGAAAACGCCTTCAAATTCCATACGCGTCTCGTTTGACGCCCACGCTATGATCTCTGATGGTCTCAGTTCCGGAGAACCGATGTCCTCCCATGTGCGCATGCTGATTATGGTCAGATCAGAAGCCGTGTCTACTTGTAATGTGATCGGCTTTTCGTAAATCTTCACTGTCAGGTATTTCCGGTGTTCACAGTTGAGTACATGCGAATCGTCTTCTAAAACGACATGGCAATTCTTTCTTGGGCTAGTGTGCGCTGCTCTGCAATGTGAAGCTTTATGGCCAACACGAGAACATTTGTAGCACTTCCTACTGCGATAGGGACATTCACTCACGTAATGCCAGCCGCCGCACAGCCAACAAGCCGTCTTTGGCTTCCGTGGAGAAACTCTATTTGGTTGTGGTTGTCTCGATTTTGTGTCGAAAACGTAAGCTGGCTGGCTATTTGTGCTTCCAATAAGCCGGGTGTCTTGCTTGATATTTGTGATTCGGACACATTCCTCTGCCAGTTCCTGTACTGTCATATCGCCTTTCTGGTCTAGCTAAGCGAGTAACCGCGTGCGCACATCTGCATCTTCTGGCAACGTCAACGACTTAATGAAGAATAGTGCTTTAATCTGTGTGCTGGTGGCCTGTTCTAACTCGGCTTGCTGAAAAGTATCATTAACTCGACCGGCCAAGTCAAAATAGTCTTCTTCAGGCTTACGTTCTAGCTTGAAACATTCATAACGTCGATTGAATAACGACTTCGTAAAACAGAACAATGCTTTCAGATGCCTGACTGTGTCCTTAAACGAGACATCTAATGGTTTCTGAGGCAGAATGAACTTTACGTAGCGCTCGTGTTCCCGCTGGGCCAGTTTTAGCAGAATGGTTTCCACTTTCGTCTTGTCGTTCAGTTCTGCTCCCTTCTCTTCGAACAGTCCTTCGTACTTTCGAAATCAGGCTTCGAAATTCACGCCCCCCTCTGGATCGTAAACGAACTCGGTGATCCGTTGTTCGATCTGTTTCCTCTTGTTCTCTCTGGATGCCGGTCCCCAATTTCGCTGCATTTCCGTGAGTAATGCCATGAAGCTGGCCTGCTGGGCCTCCAGTATGTGTTTCATTTGTTCTTCTGATATCATTTGGCTGCACCTGCGTCGCCAGTTGTTATGACCCGGTAGGACAGGAAGAGAGCCGGTTCGGAGGACAAGCACTTTATTGGAACTTGCGGACAGCAGGGGGTTCCAACTCGTAAGAAAGGTGTGCTATTTATTGGCTCCCGTGCGTTCTGGAACATTCCGTCCAATGACGTGCCAGTCGTAGAGGGCGTTCTAGAATGTTCCTGTCCCGAGCGTGCTGGTCGCTGATTGGCCACCGCGTGCGCGATAGCCCCGCCGCGGAACGTCTGGAATGTTCGGCCATCCATTGATTGGGCCGCACACGTGAGCAAAGCCACCACGCGTGCTCGGCGCTGCAGTGCGCGCCGGTCGGTTGTCTAACTTCGCGCGTGACTCACGTCGCCGACTTGGTCCCCTGTTTGGCGCCTTAGGCCGTGGCTCTACGCCGCTTTCACTCTCCATAACACTTACATTGATTCCAATGGTTTCCATGAGGGTGGACATAGGCGGCACTAAGAGTTGATCTTGCCCGTTTGACAGACCGTTCCAACCGGAATGACTGAGGCTGTCTACCAACTCAGGAATTTCACCGTCTACCTTGACCTAACAGATATCTCTTCGTAGTTCTCGCTTTCAAGCCTATTTCGATTAACTTTACACCTACCGCGGACTGGTTATTTGCAAAGGGGCACACCGGTCTGTCGGAATCGTTAACTTAGACAAGCTTTAGGGTAAGGTGATCGCATAGCAACAGCACAGGTAGTCGCCAAAAGCTCACACACGCGTGGTTCGCCGATATTCTGCCGCTGGATGACACAGCTGCGAGGGGTTCGGCTCGTCGGTGGTTCCCCCTGTCTGCTTTCTGGTGTATACTACAATTTAGAAATTGTTGCTTTTTCATTTCCTTAGACAAGATTTGTGAGAAGAAAAGTTCCCACTTTCCAGCCTTTAATACTCTATTTGTTCTTAATTTCGATGAGTTCAGCTTGCATAGTTGCCGTTACTGAGACTGGAACCACAATGAAATCGTGGTCTACAGCAAAAAAACGGGTGACAACGCACGTCGCAGCAGGACAAGTTGACTGGGAAATACACGCGTGAAACCAGTCAGTTACTCTGCGTGCGCTGCTGTATCGAATACGCGTGAGGCGCTTGCTCATATATGCGGTCCAAATATTCGAGAAGATTCCACGAGGGAATTTCATCAGGAGAAATGGCAAATTAGCATACGACACGCCATAAGCCAGAATATTCCAGAATGCCCACCGCGACTGGCACGCCATTGGCCGGAATGTTGGAGAACAGTCAGAACTCCAGTTAATAGGTGAGAGTTGAGCTAAAAGATCCGCGATTTTCCGCCGAATTAGAATAAAGTGTTTGTTCATAGGATCCGCCTTCCTGTTCTTCCATTACACCCGTCGGGATAGAGCAGTTCCATCAGACCCAGTCGACAAAGCTCCGGATCTTCTAGTTGTCATGGGTCCCGAAGCATGAATTGGCATGCAATCGAGGTTAACTTGTTTAGTTAGGGTCGGGTTCCCTAGTCCTCATCTCATCCTTACACTACTATACAACTAGCAGGACTGTGATGGCATGGAGAGATTGGTTGCAATTCATGCCTGTTATACCGCAGTACTATAAATGGACTCTGCGGTAGTTTATGGGACCGTCAACTTGCCAGGCATAAAATTTATGCATCTTATTAGTATCGCCGCTCCTGGTCTGCGATTGCTTATTTGCCAAAGACAAGTTAATCTACTTTACGTTTAACCGTGTCTGATGGACGTGCCGGGTCGCTAACGGTCTGAACCAGCATACAGACCCCGTTTTGCGCGGGTCCGGAAACTCAAGCAAATATAATGATACTTTCTTGACAACATAAATAGCCTGAAAGCCTACTCCTGGCATGCCGGTGGCAGCCCGCGCCTCCTTGCTCGCCGCCGCTTTGTCTAGCTGCCCTTCTGTCTGTCCAATGCCCTCCGTCGATTCGCTGCTTGGACCGAGCGAGGCTTAGGGCCAATCAACGATGTCTCTTTTTTGATTGGCTGGCGGACACCGAGACAGAGCGGAAGGCGCACACGCGCTGGGGGCTAATAACCCCAACGGCGGACGCAGGACAAAACAACTAGCCTGGAGATACGGCTTGCGACGGCTGTTTTTCGAGCCTCTTGTAAGTTCTTACACGCCAGTAAAGTTGTACAACCCAATCCATTTTCCTGACTTCTGATTTGGGCATCTTTGTGTAGTCGACCATACCACCTCGACACGCCCATCGTGCTCCACGTGGCTTACAAGTGTTGACTGCATCTGTGGATCAAGTCTGGATAATACATCCAGAGGAGTTTCTATACAATCAATATTAAAATGGAATCGTCGTAGCCCGGTGGCTATGCCCGATTTCATTTCCGACCGATTTGATATAACATCGCTACTAGAGCGCAGGGTTAGAGAGTCCAACCCTGCTTCACCTATCTTCACTAAAATCCCTTTCGGTGCGCATCAAAATTGTCTCCAAGCCTTGAAATTTGTCAAAAGACACAAAAAGTGTCAACCAGCTATGAGAGTATAGGCATTGCGGAAGCACCCTCTGAGAAAGATCGAGAAGGGTCGTGCGAAAGTAGGATTTTTCTCGTTCTACGCCTTGGGAGAAGGTGCAGAATGTAGTCAGGATTAATAACCACCATGAGGGACGATGTAACAATTCGGAGGATCGAGAAACATCGGACTGCCTAGTGTTAATAACAAATATATTGGTCCTGCTGTTTTCCCCGTATTCTCGAAGATGAGTTCAAGAATTTAAAAGTACTAACGGCAAACGTCTGTCCCCGGTCCCCATCTGCAGTTCCCTCACTCCGTCAAATAAACAATGTTGGTGACTACGATACAGAAGATATGATATGCATAGAAACATTGGATAAAACGGCAGCTGAACAGCCCTGCCTTCAGGGACTCTTTTAAGCCTCAGTGAGGCAGAACACTAAACTAGCGCTGCCGGTATCCTGGCCTTCCATGTCTCATCAGTTCGCACTCGCTGGGAATGAATAGTTTTTGAGGCTATTGCAAGGAGAAGCGTTCGGTCAATTGGCGCGCTGATTTCTCGCGTTTAGATCCGCCAAGCCGACCAGTAAAAATGCCCATGTTGGGCTCTTGCGGTGACTCACGCGTTACGTAGCTACCGCCGACAGGGGGTTAGCAGACAGATTAAGCTGTGCCCCGAGAACATGACAGTAGGTCTAGAGGCTGATAAACCACAACATCGTTGTGTCCATCTCAGATGCTGGGGCTAAAGTGAAGCTTCTGTTATGCTCTAGCCGTAACACTTAGCTGATGGCCCCGTTTACAACTCTCTGTAATCAGATACCAAAAAAGCGAACTATACAGCCAGGGTGAAGAACACGCGTCTTTTGTTGAGATCCTAACAGCAAAATTTGATGATAAAAGGGTGGATACCGAATGTTCAATGGCTGCCTGCTATTGAGCCAATCAGATCATGCCCTAGACCTGCTAGCACGTGGACTGGTCTGTTGAGTCATCTGAGTGACTGGGCGCCCCTCCAATCCTGCCAGTGGCTGGCACGATCTGAACACGCTCACGCTGTGCGTGCGCCGTTAGAGCGGCATGCGAATGAGTCGGTTAAGGCAGCCTCAATTTACGGCTTCAATACCCAGTTTATTGCTTTCCTTAATGTCAGGCACCTTGCTGGTAGCCTACCTTCTGAATTCGATTTAGGGTGGAAACACATGAGCGTAAATTGGATGAGACAACAACGGTAAGATGTAATTATGTAGCCCCATATGATGAACAAAATACTGTTGGGATGGGGGTCGGCGGTTAGGGTCACGGATTAGGACTAGGGGGTTGAAGTTAGGGGTTATGGTTAGGCGTTAGGGCAACTATTTCTCAACCACTCAAAGTACAACCGCGCGGTACCAACAGCTTTTCTTTTGCATACAATTACTTGACCTCGTTGCCTGTGCTTGCCCCTGTCCCACATACAAA
This sequence comes from Spirometra erinaceieuropaei, assembly GCA_902702965.1. Lineage (NCBI taxonomy): Eukaryota > Metazoa > Platyhelminthes > Cestoda > Diphyllobothriidea > Diphyllobothriidae > Spirometra > Spirometra erinaceieuropaei. Next base: position 43,665 of record CACRXP010000888.1, on the reverse strand, counting down.
AAACCCTATTGCCACTGGTCCCGTATTACAGGTGGTTGGTGTTTGTTTACTTCAGGTGGAGCTACATAACCACATCCGACCGAGACAAGTCCTCCTGAACGTATTTTAACGAGTTTTTCGGGTTGATGTCAGTTCATCGACTCAGTGTGTGGAATTTCGGTGGCCCATTTTTAAATCATTAGAGAGAAGTCGGAACCGGCATCCATCCAAGCTATATCAACGTTTGGCGAATTTTAGTGGGGTTACGCGCCGTCTTTAGTCTACTTCATGCATCAAATGACAAGGCTGCCTCACTCAGATGAAGCATGAGTGAGCTTGTTGACTAGTAGTTTTGAGTTGCTCAAGAAATACGACAGATTTACACTGAGGTTGCAACCTTAATAAGAAATCGGTAAACATTAGAAGATCCTGAACTCAGATACAAATTAGCCACATTGATCCAACCAACCGTGCTCCGGAAAGCCTGTTTCGCTGCCGAGACCAGTACGCCTATCCACTAAATTTAATGCTAAAGTGCAACTGTATTGCTACGGTGCATTGCGTCCCATTCGCCAGTATGACCGCGGAGATTATTAGAAACTGTTCAACCCGATGGCTAAGTTATCAGTTACTTAGACCCATTCGTCAAATGACAAATATGCGATGGCAGGCTGTAACGAACCGTCGACCTCCCCGTTCGTGCTTGGAGTCACTGTCGCTGAATCAGGCCGATGACGACCAACGATATGGCGAATAATCAATATTCCAGGGTGAGGTGATACCATACTAACAGCACAGTTACAAGACAAAAGCCGATACATGCATGTTTCGCCGATGTTCTGCCGCTGCATGGCGCGGCTGCGAGGGGTTCGGCTCGTCAGTGGGTCCCCCCCCCGCATTCCCCGTGTATTTTCTGGTAGAGATATCCTGGCCAGCAAGTGTGATATACTTGCAGTTCCAATATTTTCCATGCTGAGTCGCGAGGTAAGCCGATGAGAGCCCGGCAGAGTGCATAATATTTCAAATAACTAAGGTATTTCTTGGTAATTGCGCAATACGAAAGTAAAAAAATCGTTCACTTAAAAACGTTCGTTGTCTGACCCAAATGATTTAACGGGCGAAATGCGTCCTGCCGTTGAGAGCATAACTTACCAGTGAATTGTGTTTCGGAGTCTTGAAAGTGTCCTTAAGGAAGGAGGAGTCCGTAGACACGTCGGTCGTTTCTGAGTCCGAAGGCGGCTGAGTGGGCTCATCAAGGGAGTTTGTGTTGATGAGGAGACGCCTCTTAAATGGCAACTTGAGTACCTGCCGCTCTGAACTACACTGTGGATTTTCAACGACTGAGGTCATCCCAACTAGGCCGTCAAAGTCGGAGACCACGGACTGCTCCGTAGCTTTGGACACAGAACCGAGGGTATTTGTGGAAATGGGGAAGGCTGCCAGAATACTGTCGTTTCCAAATTCCCTCCTCTGCACTTTTTCCTTCTAGAAAAACATTTTCGCTCTCAATTGATTTGCTTATCTTCTCCGATGCTACCAATTACTCTATTATTTCGAGCACTGCTGGTTTGGGATTCTAAACGAGTCCCGTCACCCACGCACTTGAGTGGGCGTAAGCACATCGTCCATACAAAAGGTGAATGCTAATTTACCACAACGTAAGGGCCTTTGACTTGTTTCAATTTATTCCCCACCCGCATTGCATGAAGAATGAAGAGGTACTACTTTCTTCATGCAGGGGTGGACATACACTGATCCCTTAGCTACTCATAGCAAACAAGCACAGAATTAATGACTGATGTCACGAACAGGTATCACCCACCAGGTCGAACTCGATTAGACCATGGTACCAAAGAGGGTGTCGGCAGTAATGTTGATAGATTGTGTTTGTGTGCTTGCGTTTGATGCTTCTGGGCCCATGTGATGTTTAGAGTTATGATTGGCTGAATTCAGGCAGGAAAAGCCTTAAACAATGCTCTAACAATCTTTCCGCATTCCTGTCAGTATCCATTCTGCAAAGCCCTGTTTTTTGGCTGTTGTGTTTCATAGGAAAACTGCTGTCAGTGTGACGCAGTTTCATAACGTGATAATGCCCATGACGGGCTCCTGAGACTACTGCTGATGTCCCAAAGGACCATGTGATAGGTTCGGATGCGAACATGCTTTTATATTGCTTTACTGAACCCAAGTGGGCCTCCAAACGTACAGTACGTGATCTATCTTAAGAAATCTGATAACGGTAACTAATGAGAGATTTTCTGGACGTCATTAATGTTGCAAATTTTGTTCGCTCATCCACATCCTTCAATAAAATGTTTTATCCTTGTGCAGAAATTGTGTTTACGTAATTATATCGAGTAAATTATCAGTACATTTTAGCGAAAATTGACGTTGGAATATATTTATGCAATTTCCTATGCTAGTACATGTCCTAGACTTGGGTTGCTCATCTAAGCGACTTTTTTATTGAAAAGATGGTAGTTTACCCGCGAGAGTTTTAATAAACAGATTTAGCCAAACTTGAAAATTTATTTTACGTCCGATGTTAACCAAGGTGATCAACTTGCTAACGAAAAGGCTATTTTAAGAAAACCGGAGGTTTTATGAATTCCTAAATGTTGAATTAGCAGATCTGTACGATTTGGTGCCCTAAAGTGCTGTAATAACGCAGATAGGGATTCCTTTGTTTAAATGGGCTGAAATGGTTTTGGCATTTGGAAAATCCCACCTCATTTCACATAAATGACCATCACGGAATGGTCATTTCCAGTTCTGGACATATGAAACACTACTGGTTGTCTAGGTTAGCTTCTGTGCATACCTTACTCAGAAATAGAACGAGCAAAACATTTATAGTTTCAGCAAAATATAAGTATTGGTGTGGGCGCTCTGCCGTGAATTCATAATCGAAGAACGGAGTCTAAAAGAGAGCAGAAACAGTGAAAATCGCCTCAATGTATAGAGAAAGGCATGTTTTTATGTTTACGGTAGAAAAATATTAGTAAGACAGAAACGGCCAAAAGTGTGAAATTTTTACTTGGCCTAACCGTGCAAAAATGCAAAGTACACAGAAATCCGTCAACGGGGTGCAGTAATAAAGCACTTCTTAAAGAGGTAACTTATTAAGGAATGTTTTTTATTGATCGAAGCAAATGTTTTGTTGACTTTCGTTGTGGGCAGCCATTTTTCTTTAAAATGAAGTTTGATGTTTAAATGAGTCATCATATGTGACCTAAACGACGACTTTCGTGAACTAATTCAGTAAATGCCTTCAAGAATAATCTTATTTTAAAGTTCTCAACATACGGATAATTCAGAATCTGTCTCTATGGACGATCGGGTGAAAACACTTAAAATCGTGAAGTCTTAACGTAACCCAAAACTAATGAAAAGTGTAAATTAATGTAACAGAAGAAAAGTTCTCTCTATAAACACAAAATGGTATGTTTACGATGGCCTATCAGTTCTATTTAAATTTATTAGACACCGAAAGGCCTCATGGCATATCACCTTATGAGGACTTTTATTGCTACGAGGTCCCCATCGGTGAAATCAGGCAAATTCCAGCTGGTCTTATTGAACCCCATCTCACTGACTTCAAACTAGTCAAAAATAACACGAATCACTGGAAAAACTGTTTTGAAATCTAAACTTAGAACGTAGACAGTTGACAAAACGTCATATATGAAATCGCACTACTTATTAGACGATATTTAGATGTAAACTTCGCTCGAACATTATTATTAGACGTTGTTTTATGTCTACTTTCATTTTCATTACGGTTTTGGTGTGAAAATACATTTTGTACACCCGAAAACTAAGTTTACTAAATGAGAGCCATTTTTGACGTTTTTGGGATTATGCGCTTTTCAAAATACATCGGCATTTCTAAACAACGCGACACTGCCTTTATTACTTCTTTTATGTTTTTAATTCTTTTAAACTTGTACTTAATTAACACAGACGTTGGACTCATGAAATGATGGCGACAACATACATGTAATCACTAATATGACGCTGACTGACTCTCACACCACCCTAGCCGGTAGACGCGTTCACAGACCCGGAGTCTGCCTCGTGTTGGGGAGGTCTGACCACCAACGAGCTTCTGTACCTCTCCTTTTCATACTTTCACTTCCCCCTCAAAACGGGACTGGGTCATGATTATTGTGACACTCTGGGTACACTCAGTACTTAGACATTTGGGGAACCTCTGCTTTCTGCACCACATTTAGATTTTTCGTCTACTGGTTGAACAATGCACTACATAATGTTCTTAGAAAAAATATCTACGCTACAGATGGTCTTTAACAGCAAGTCTTTGGCAAGTTATTTGATTTAACATTATCTTGCTCTTCCAGAAATTTTCCAAACCCGCCCTGACAACAGGATAAGCAAGTAGTATTTCACCGAAAATAACGAAACGATCTGGAACAACATTTTCGTTGCTTTGTCGAAATGTACATGATAGGCTGTCTTCGGAAACCTTAAAACATTTCGTAAAACCCTCAGATTTGCTCAGGCAAACTGCAATTTTGGGGTAGAGGAAAGCAGAAGATAATTAACCAGCTCTTGATAGCTGCCTACAGGTGCATGGTGTCACGTCAAACTTGATCAACTTTCCTTCTTAGGGAGTAGCACATCGGTTCTGGATACTTTTCAAAATGTCCTGAGTAAAGTCCTGTAGGGTATGATGGGTCACCTGCTGAGTAGGAGAGTGCCACTTTCTCAAGATTCTTTCTGTCTTTCATATGAGGACGATATAAGACCTTAAAAGAAAGTGTACAGAATGACCTTCCTAGCATGAAGATAGAGCCGGTAAAGTTGTCCAAACTTGAAAAACCTCTCAGATCCCAGAACTTCTGCATCAACAACCCCCGGGTAAGCGGTGGCCTTAATAGACGTAAAAACAGCAGATGATCTTAACTTGTTACCACCCATGGTTCTGGTCACGGCCTTATCTGCTGTTCAAGGATCAGTCTGTACTGGGAACGAAGGTAGGACACGGAAATAGGTACCCCCGTACTACAGGTGTCTTTGCGCCAAATTCCAGGGGGTTAGGGTTAGGACACGGGGTTGGGTACTCCCCGTGGAATTTAACGCAAGGTCACCTCTACTGCGGGCGGCACCTATCCTTATGTTTATCTTGAACCATCATGAATATGTAGCAACCGACCAATTCGTGTGACACGAACATTCAGATCGTATGCAGGCATCAAGAATTATGGGGTAGTTTAAAAATATGTGCATGCAGTATGATGGCTTATAGTTCATATAACAAATAAGACGCCCAACGTTAATGATGTATTGTTTTTAACGAAACGAACAATTTTCATAGAAAGAGTGGACGACCCGCAGCTAGACGTTGGCACGGGAAAGGCTAGACTTCCGCGATACCACAGCGCAAGCTATGGCCATGGCCAAACTAACGTAGGGGGAGCATAGACGGCTCGGAAAAGTTGACATACATGAAAAATTCGCAATGACCCGACGACGCGCAAACCTAAAGCAAGGTGTCAACTGGTCAGAAATGTCTGTTAAGTTGGATAGCTCATCTTGCAGGGTATTAACTACACACGTACTTACTCTTACTCGTATTTATGGGAGTTGTTTTGTAGTCTTGACAGATTATGTTGCATTTAATACAAAAAATGTGCATTTTAAGTACGTCGTCGTATTGTAGTAGAATGTGAGGCGTTAGAAGCAGGCTGGATATATTTATGGCAGGTTGTAACTTTACGCACCTGATTGAAAAGCTTCCTAGCCAACTGTCTGCATGCCATATAGGAAAAGCTCACTACCTTGCTGGATTTCAAGACTAACGTAACATTTATTAGCGTCCTGTGAAAGATGGGGGTAGATGTCTTTCTCATAATCAGTTTTTGGAAAGATATCCTTTAGTGCAGCTTAATATTTCAAAGAAAGTTGGTTGAACTTCTAACCAACAGGTCGCAAGTTTAAGCTTCGGTACTTTCATACCTCTCGTTAGGTATGACTGACTGATGACGGCGAACGAGCCAGAAACCGCCATTCCAGTCTCCCTTGTCTTTTTCGGTAATGCTGTTTAAGTCGGTTGTTTACGTAGACGTGAACTAACCTATGCGATCCTCTTAAGCTTGCTTATGCGTAGCGCTTCCAGCTGTATTCCAAGGTCATATTAGGGCCCCTCTGTCTCCCTCTAGTAACATAAGGGATAAAGTTTTAAAACACGGATTTCAAGTACAGCATGCCGCCGCAACTTAAGTAGCATGAAGTTGCATTCAATAATGTCGGCAACGAAAATTTACCAAGATTGGCCTTTCCATTTGGAGGCATATTTGGGATTCCGTACAATATATTACGAGTTCCAGCACCTGCAATATTTCAGGTATCGATCAAATAGACAGAGCTTATCAGTAACAAGTAGCATGTTTGTGTCATCCGAAGGAATTATCTACAACCCTCGCCAATATTTAACTACGTAAGTAGTCTGTATGTAATGAAAAGACTCCATTAACTGCCCTTGGTATGCGACTCTAATTCCTAATTTGAAGGACGATGATCGAAGTCCATAAATACAGCGAGTTCTCGTCTTTTCAGTCACATACGCAAACCTACAGGTGCTACACAAATCAGGGTCCCAAAGTCAGAGAATGCAAGACCAAGACCTTTCTTCTACTCGATTTCAGAGTTAAGACAGTCGATGTTTACTGCTCAGACTCAGGCACCGTTTGTTTATTCCACTGGAAAAGCAGGTTAAAAGACTGAGAAACCTCAGGGCCAAAGGGGCGATTACGCCCAACGACTGGTTCTCCATGAAACCCACTGACACCGCCACGGCTCGTTTTTACGGTC
>CACRXP010000888.1:0-36314 GCA_902702965.1 Spirometra erinaceieuropaei | reverse complement strand
TAATACCTACTGTATCTATTTGAGTAGGTTATAGACACACATTTGTTGTTTCATACGACCACAGGGCTGACGAGTGACAGCAGTAGTGGGATTGCGGCTATCATAATTGAGTCATAATTACCCAGCCAGTAACTGCATCGTCTGCTTGCCTTTCGTTCAGACCTCAGGCGTAATTAAGACTGACTTAGTGAGCTAAAAATCGCTACCTTAAAGTTCGTTCCTAACAGGCCTTTTTACCTATCGAACTTTTTCTCCATTCCAGTGCGAATGTATTTCATCATTTAGGTATTGCAGGTCTCGAGAGATTGCGTGTGCTTTTCATGCATGTATCTTTTCTATCTTTGTCTTCTCCTCACTCTCATAGTCTTTTTCTTTGAATTGAAGTCTTTTTACGGGCAACAACATCTGTGTGGCTGGCAACGTTCTTCAAAGAGAGCATGAAGGCCGAGCTTCTAATTGTCTTGCTCGCTTTTCTCTTAAATGATTGGAAAAGTCTGCCGACTAAACAGATTTGGATGCTTAGTGACTGCAGCCAATTGAAGTCAAGATAAATAAACCGCTTGAAAGTAGAAACGAATTAACACTGCATACCAGGACGGAGAGTGAAGGGGGCATTAGCTCAACGTGGTCTGTCTGGAAGAATGTAGACAGCGGGTCGACTTGGTGGGATCCACCGTTATGGATGGAGCGTCGCGGATGTCTGTCCTTTCTAGGGGTCGCCTCGGCTGCAAATGGTGTCCAGTCGTTGGTCAGGATACCTGCCTGAATCCATCGAGTCATTTTCTGGGCTTCAGCGTTCTCTAGAGCCTTTCTGCGAGTGCTCATGTCACCCTTAAGGATGAAAGTGTTGCAAAACAACGAAGGTTTCAGCATGTATACTAAAGACATTAACCACGAACGGTAATCAGTGTACACTTCAATTAAAACCACAGAGATACCTCCGCACTGAACAGTGACGACTAAATCTTTCTCAGAACTTCCCTTAATCACCAAGTCTTTTATACAGAGAAATACCTCGTTCCCAGACATCATAAATCCCATAAGGGGCATAGAACAACTGATGTGCTAGTTTTTGTACGGAAAATTCTAGAGGAATTTGCGACAATGAATGGGTTTCAACTACCCTTTCCACGAAATCATGGGTAACATAAATGTTTGGAATCGTCCGAACGTCTTAACTCTTTCTCACACCACAGTAAATAGGTTTCCCCTGGTCATGATCACACACATCACTGACAGGAAGCTCCTCGGAACTCAGTTTCACCAGTGACTTTTATGAATTTTCTTAAGTATTTGTATTGCAAATAATTTGAACTTCCCGGAAATTTTGCGATAAAAAAAGATCTGCAGAGACTTGGCGGTGGGCGTGCTAGCAATTCTGACGAAAGCAAATTAAAATTCTTAGAAAACCTATTTAGGCCTCGAAGTTAATAACTGCAGACATAAATACCCTCACATTTCAAGATTCTCCGAGTTATATCTTTGCACACTATGAGTCTTTATGAAGGGGACTTTAGAGTTCTTTTCTAGGACCATGACTGCCTTTACACGGCATGCATAAACGCTCCTGAAATACTCACTTGAATCTTTCACAGAGAAGGGACGGCTTGGGTGAGATCACAAAACTGAGCAGCAGGAAACAAGAATCCCATTGTAATTCCCACACCCATCAGAGTTGGCTCGTCACAGTCCGAAGGTAATCACCGTCTAGTTCATTTTCACTGATTTATGATGCCCATAAAAAGGCAAGCCTATTTTACATTCGGTTTGTCAGAAAGAATGTCTTTCAATGATGGAGGAGTGCTTACCGATCGCGTTATGGGACTCACCCGTTCAAGTGCTCCTTGGGACTCAATGTCAAACCCAACCAGCAACCGCTCAGCGGCTAGTGTTATAGGCAGAAGGCCATTGCTGATAAGGACAAGGGAAACTGGACCGGTCATTTATGGTTTGTTAGCCGTCGGCAGCCAGCCATACCCAGCCTCGCCATGTGCGATTCCCTATCTTTGAACAAGCGCCTGTTGGTCAAAAGTTTAATATCCCGATCACTGAGCCATGTGCTCGTTGTCCTGTAAGGTTAGGTGGGGCTGGATGACAACGGCCTACAAACAAGAAATGACCATTCCAGTCTCCCTGTCTTTGACAGTAGCCATTCTGCCAATGTCTCTTAAGTCGATGCATGAAGGGAGAAAGTATTTTATTCTGGAGAAAACCAGTAAAATGACATTTTTGAAAATCTAGCTTGAATCGCATGCGACCCTATCGATCTCTATTTCAACGAATTGTGAACCCTAGATGAGACATTTGGATGGTTCTCAAGTAAGCTGACGGCAATGACTTCTAACAGCCTCGAAAACAAATGAAATCATGCTACTTTAAAATGTTCATGCCATACCGAGTCGGTAAAATCGATATACCCTATTTCTTTGGGGACAACTTTTAAATATTTTTTTCAAAATTTCTACGATGTACTCAGGTAGTATAATCGACCAAAAACGAGCGTGCTACTCTGCATTGACCAACCTGGGATATGATCCTTGCTAATCAGCCCCGCAACGATTTCGTTCACTATTTCATTGGTTTAGGCAAATGCCAAGTGACCTTTTATGTGGAAAATGGCTCTCATCTGAGTCTTTGAGATATCAGTAAACGCCAAAACTTGCACAAAAGCTAAGGAGAGGAAAGGATATGAAGTTAATATTGTGTTTAGTGCCTCCTTTCAAACAAGATTTCTGTTAGTAGCATTGGTCACAATATTTGCGGTGGATTGTGCGATCCAGCGTGAGTAATCTTTTGTTCAAAGGCCCCTAAGCTTGTTGCCCATCTTTTTAAATTCATATGCCTTACAGTGTGGCATGCATTACATTCGGGGTGGCGTTTAAAGCTCAGTATTTTAACAAAACGCGTAGTCAACGATGACTGGTGTGTACCTATTTATGCTTTCCGTAGACAACACAGACCTGCGATATTACTAAATGCTGACATGAGGTGCAGTTTAACATTAATTATTCTCTTTGACGTATTATAAAATCAGTAACAGTTTGCAAAGCTCTCCTTAGTGGCATTTTAAATTCAGTCATCAAGGACACCAAGGGAGTGGATGAAACAATCGGGTTAAATTTGCCTAAAATGCATGAAAATCTATTGATGACAATTTTGTTCGGATCTTTGCTCACGCTAGAGAAGCAGTTTGGACGGAAGTATACCTAAATTGTCTTCCCGCATTATTGTTTTGCGACTTTTTAATTTGGCATACTTTAGGAAAAAAACGTTTACAAATTATGAGTACCGTAAGGATACTATGACACAGTCTATGTGAACTGTAGATCACGTCGAACGAAATGGATAGGTCCGTGTGATGGCTACTTGTTGGCAGATGGGGCTAGAGTTTACTTTTGTTCAGCTTGTCTTCCAGTACATGTATCTGACCTAGAGCGGAGGCGTGAATATTTAGTTTTTCGCGATTGTGATAGTAGGTAATTAGCAAAATCGATGGGCATTTGCAAACCAGATTGAGGAAAATCAATAAACTCGACAGGTCCGAAGATCAGACCATCTGGTAATATACTTAAAAATTAACTGCTACGTTTAATGTAAGAGTAGTTACAAAATTTAAATGTTACCTTTAATTTATGCATCAGAGTTTCGCCCAGTTCCTCGTTCTTTGTACGGTTGTTGAGTGTCGCGCATTCACTTTTGTATAGTTGGCGAATGGTTCGTTGCAAATGTCGTGCGGTATTTTGACTGCGAAAGATAGACACAATCATATCATCCATTATGAGTTTTCACACATACAGTTTGACACAAACAGGTGAGCCTGTAGTTAAAAATGAGAAGAACATTTTGCAAGAAAAAATCTGCCCCCTTCCAGTTTTTCAGTGGCCATCGCTGTATGATTCTTATCTTGGGCAAACTTTTCGGTTTCCCGTGGAGACCATCTTTTCAGTAAATTAATGAGATCGGAAATCACCTCAAACTGTAATATTTTGGAAAAAGCAAGCCTTCTTGAAATAAGACTATTTTGATTTATATTCATAAATTTAAAAATTTTGAGGCTTACCTATAAAATTTACAGTCGGTTCGCCACGTCACTTGCAGGACGACAGCCCAACACATCAGTAATAAATAAAAAGAAGCTTCTCGGCATTTAAGATGTACGTACCATCTACGTTACCTGACGCTATAACTCGGCGTATAACTTTCAACAAGTAAAATGCGGATTGTTTGACTTAAACAATATGCCGTTGGGTTAAAATTTAAATAATGCTCTTTGGACACACGAATAACTTGCTGCTTAAATTCCGGATCCAGTTATCAGTGGCAGAGGTAATTTAGGTCTTTGTCGATAACTAGGAAACTGTGGCCTGAATCCTAGATAAGGCATGTGAAATTCGGAGTGCAGCGGAATTCGGAATTGCGCGAAGGCCAGCCGTTTTTTCCTTGTATTGGACACCGCAATAACCATCACAATCACCAGCTCAAACATCGACAGCACCCATTGCAGTCATCGCTACGAGCTCGATAATTCGAACCAGATCTCATTCCGCCTACCCCTATCAGCACTCTCATTAAAGCGAAATTAATCGTCCCGATAGGTGACAGACAGGTTTATTTAAATCATTTCAACAATAAATTCAGCGATGGTATCCATGTAAACATTAGTGAAGTCAAATGACAGCGACATCTGTCGGCGTCCTATTTTATAGAAAACCTGGTGGAATAATTGATGGACAGGTCAAAAGAAGAATTCTATAAGTCAGAAACCTAGTTCAGTCCACTGCTTAACTAACCAATCTAGAGGCTGAGTAAAAAACTCAAATTTATATGTAGAATTCGGCCAGAAGATAGCTTACAGACGAATATGTACATCGTAATATATAGGAAAACCCTCGTCAAAAAGAAACGTGCCGACGATTATAAAGCAAGTACTATTCCGCACATTGTTATTTCGATGAAAACCAGCCAGTGAATTCCTACGTTATGCACACCTACCCAGCCGTTAAGATAAGTCTAATTTCCTCAAGCACTCTAATTCTTCTCGAAGGTATAGGTAGGCTGCATTTGCACTTTTACTCTTTCTTGTGAGACAAGTTATATTGGTTGAATGACTAGGCACCTATACAGATGGATATAAGAGCATTAACCTGCTTGGCTAAACAAAGGCGTGAGAAAGTCCATCTCTAACACAATCGTGATTGACCTGGTTGACAGTGGCCAACCAGGCATTTTGTGTCATATACAAAATTTCGGAAAATTTTTCCAAATTCCGACGCCACTGGATACCTTTGACGGCAGAAGCAGTGGCCAAACGGTTAGCCAGTTAAATCTTTTGCTTGCAGGAGGCGTTCGTTCAAGCCGCCGAGCCGCCCTGTATCTATCTGATCCCCACTTTTTCGTACCCGCATCCTCTTCCGTCGTGTTACAGCGACAAAATACAAATAAAATTCATTGATATCCTCTCCTTGTTCTCTGACAGAACTAGACTAACTCCTCCCCTTGTTTTGACACGTTTTGACATCATCAGCTCTCACCTTTCATTCGGGCTCATCGGTTGTTTTTTTCTTTCTCTGTTCTACCGAGACACGTACTTTTGCGCGTTTGCTGATGAATACTGGAAGTCGAACGTTTACTGGCTTTGACTTCCTAAGTTTCAGGTACGGTGGGTTATGTAATGATTATGGCCTAGCAACTCACGAAATTTCCGAGGATCGATTGTGGTTTGTTTATTTGGAGCCTTGGTATGGACGGAGAGTGGGTTTGCGGTCGTCAGAATTCCCTTTTGGTACCGTAGTCCTGTGACCGAAGTCAAGTCTAAAGCGCTTTTCTTTCGGCTCCTGAAAAGGTCGCGTCCCTCCAAGGTTAGACGAAAAATCTACACTTGGTAATCGGGAATATAATATTCGGACCCAGTAGGAGTTCAGTGCCATTTTAACCCTCTTCAGCCGCCCATCGCATTCATGCACTTGCCAAACGACGATAAGCACACCATGGCTAACACCCCAAAGATAATCAGCGCCTTAAAGTTTAAGTGTGCTTGCAAAGTGCTGGTTAACTTTTTTTCGTCAAATAAGACCCAAGCATATTTTTCTAAATTAAACAAATGCATTACACTAACAGCAATTACGGAAGGCACGTGGGATATCAGGACTTGTCAACGGCTCTGCGACCTTATTCTGTCCCAAACTAACTTTGATTCCACTTTCGATAAGAGGTGTAAAATGAGATTGCAACACTGTCAGTGAGTCATGATTTTGTCTTTCATTGAATATTAGCCGCACGCTGATCATAAGGATCGTAAAGCGTCCACATTATGATGGAAAACCAACAATGTGCAAACACGGACGAAGCACTGATTTAAATCCTTAACAATGCTTGCCGCTTGTAAAGATACCTAGGAGGGACTGCGAAACGATAAGCATGAAACCCATCTTTGAATCCTGGTTCTCCGTCGCGAAACTCTATGTCCGACTTAATGATCTCAATGGAAAAAAATGTGTGTCAAAGCAATGCCTATTTGCAATTGTTTACGAAGTTACTTAACGAAAAACATACTCCCGGGTAAAGTCTTGCACAGATGGATGCTGAATTTTGAATGAGTCCGTTTTTAATCACCTGAATAAATAAACTTGCAAACTCGTCACTTACTTAATATTCAACGCCCTTAAGTGCCCATAGGAACTGGATCTATTTTATGGAATAGATTTCGATAAAATTCCTTTCATTAAACCACCTCGCGGGGAGCTGCGTTAATTTTGTGCACTAAGTGCAGTTTTCTACATTCATTCTGTGAACTAATATTTATTTCATAGACGGTAAAAACAAATAAAAGAATGCTCATTACTCGACCACTGACTTGCTTCGAATGCAATTTTAAGGGATGCGTTGGTCAGAACTCACTTAGATGTCAGAATGTCCCCATGAGGAACTCACCGGTGCTTACGTTCCCCGCTTATTGGTTTTGGGAGCTAACCCATGCAGTTTTTATATCTGGACAAAGCATTTGCAGATTTTGGCCAGAATTCCCTGAAAAACGGCGTCTGTCGTAAGCCTTCGCAAAACGTCTTACTTGGAATTATGGAAAATTATTGCTCTCAAAAGGTCACAAGTCAGAGACTTGAATATTTAAGTTTTGCAGTGATAGCCATATAAACACCGATGAAGTCAAATTTGTCCAACATACTTTTTCGATCATTCAGTTTTGTATGCCAATATAAGCAAGATAATGTAATTCGACGAAAGCCAAACACGGCCAGAGGACAGTAGTCATGAGAAGTTCAGGGCGTTTAGACATTCAAAAACTAGGGATAATTATAATCTAGTTCTGTCAGGGGCGTGGAGAAAGGGAGGAGAATGGAGATGAATTTGTTTTACCGTTTTACAGGATGTGGGTACAACTATGTGGGGCTCAATATGGACCAGAAAATTTTGGCGGTTTGAATGAACGCCTTAGGCGTGCGCGTGGTTGAGACGGCTATCCTTATAACCCCAGCCTCTGTCGTTTCAAGCATCCCCTGGTACAGGAACTTAGAGTAACCTTGTAGATGACTCGAAATGCCCGACCGCTGCCAACCAGGGGATTCACAACTCTTCTAGAGATAAAGTTTTCTTGGCCCTGAGGTAGTTGCACAGGATTGTACTATCGTGCCCGCTTATTTAGACACAAAGTCGTTCTATCAATATAGCCTGCCCCATAGGAGCGAGCGAAGGGGCAGATACCCATCGAAGAAATCTGAAAGAACAGCCTGTACTCACCTTCAAGGTAAAGAATCGGAGTGTTTGAGGAAAATTTTCTTTTCCCAGCGACAGGGCACTTACACGTATTAGCAGTGTTTAGATGACGTTTTAGGAATTCTTTCATTGGTTTCTGTCGAAACAACGATATGAGGAATAACTCTTGCCTTAAATTCGCGGGCATGCTTGTTTTTGGGAAGGCTCCCTCATATATCTCTCGATGCATTTATAGGGGGAACCATATCCTCGAAGTGTTTCGTATAAAAGCGATTCCGTTCTCCAATTTATCCAGAGTGTACATTCTCCTATCTCTGTTGGTTAGGCAGAGAACTAAACCTCGCTTCTGAGTTAGAGGGATAAAGCTGTAGGAATTTGTGTAATGTCCTGTTTATTTATTGCAAAATACACTCCCAAAAACTGTTCCATTACACGTTCTGTTATGTAAGACTTTCAGGAAGGAAAGGTGCCCTTCTTCCTATTATTCCAAGATGAAGGTCAACGCTGGGGGAGCTTGATTCATTTTATCCAGGAGGGTGTAAAAAGCAGGATTCTCATTCGCTATTAGCAGTGTCATCAACATATCACGCATAGGAATTAGGGTCCTTCACTACGGAATAGAACTGGGTTTTTTAGTTTTCACATAAAGCCATTCGCTAGTATGGAGTCCGTAGTTTGATCCCGTCATTACTTCGTCAATCAGGCGGTTCTATTGACGGTCGGATCTGAATTGAACATTTAATGTGCGTGAAGGACAGCTCCCTTAAAGCTGCTACCGGCATGCCAATTGGCAAATCCTGGTTAGCAATCTTGTCCCCAAAATATTATGTCGTGGCGGTAACTGCAGTATTAGTAGAGAAAAACGAGACGTTTATAAATATCATAGTTTTCCAACTTAGCTGTGTATTTCTTTTGAAGTCGATGAATTTGAAGGTGTCCAGCAGGCTGTATGGTGCTATTTTGCGTTAGATCGACCAAAGTATTTTGGCAGGTCAGTATGCAATTGTTCGAAGGTAGCAGCAAGCAACCTGCGGAACGAGGTACTCCAAGTTCCTACGACAGAAGAGGTTGCGGCTATACGAATAGCCAACCAAATCTTATGCTCGCAAAAGGCGTTCTTTCAAACAACGGGTTCGTTGTTCTCTCGATTATGGTCGGGAATATTATCTATCATACAAGAGCCCCCGGTCTCCCTTGTTTTTGTCGACACCACTTTATCTACACACGACAGGTCGAGAGCCGGTTTCGATTATGTCCGTCGTGTGCTCCACCGTAGGCTGAGAGCAGGGACGGTGAAATATGCGTGAATTCGTCTATGGTAATAGTAGACTCACGCAGCATCTATCACACTCCCTCCTGTCCCCCCTCTGGAGCTGGTGCTATGACAGAGTCAAGAAGACCGGAGGCGGGAGTATGCGCAGGCGGCTGGCACGGCGGAAACTCCCGTCCAAGCGCCTTCAACGTAAACCGACCAGGATCTTATACAAGAAAGGAAAGGGAGCGGCTCGGATCCCACCGACTGGGAGTGCCATAAAGGTCATTGCAGCCCGACTCAGTCCACCAGACCACCACTCCACACAAACACACACACTGGGCTGATGGCGAGGCTTGAGTTATCTCGTCAGCTAACAGCCTTCCAAATTGCCGTAGAACCCAAACTCTTGTCTGCTGACTTCTCCAGCTGCTGAAGGTGCTTTAGAAACGGTAAGACATGACGGAGTCTATTTTTCGGATAATTCCTCGGTGATCTGGCGAGTATCTCCCTCAATGGTCGCACGCAAAAGGTCGAAAGGCATCGGAGAGATCAAAATTCTCCGATTGAAATTTCGTGAACCAACGGTGGCATTTCCGGATTTTTAAAGCATTCGGATAAACGCCAAAAATTATTTTGATGGCTGTTGTTGTGTTCTTTTCCTTGCGAAATTCATGCAGCATACAATGATGAGCACAACCGATTTCGGATCTTATATTTCCATTTTGTCAGGCTCAGTAGAACAAAACAATATGCAAATTAAAATCTAAAAAACAGGATCTATTTAATTTAAGAGGACACATAGTTTAGATAGACAGACATTTGATAAATGGCGCTCCAAGTAAGACACCAAAATGACATTTCTTTCCGGTACCCTCAATAGAACTGACTTACTAATTTGCTTTTTTGTAGCTCACCGATATATATTGGTTGCGAGACGCAACGCGGAGACCGATATTTTTTCTGCAGTAAATCCCATAACGCCAAGTAAACATATTGTATTCAAAGTGTGCGGGAATGGGGGATTATGGAAAAATTTAAATACACATCTCTTCAACTAAGATATGTCAAGACATACTTCCAGTCAAAACGACAGAAGACGAGGAACCCTCATTCTCTTATTTTTCCGACACAAATAATTGGCTTGACTTAGGCGTTAAAGACAAATATGAGATTTATGCCAAGGAACACTGATGAAATCCGACTGAAATCGGCGTAGATGGCTCATAATGCTCATCTGTGAGAATTCAATATTCTGCAATGTGGGATACAACCTGAGCTCTCATGCCAAGCTTAGTGTCATAAACCATTCGAGTCGGTTTTTTGTTCCCAAGAATTTGTCAGTTCATCGATTCTAGCCAATACTTAACTAGTTTCAAAGCTTACATTGCAGCTCGAAGAACTTTAACGCAGAAGGGTGTAAGCCAATAAAACTACGAAACCAAACTAACCACTTACTCGTCTCGTCGATAGTCGAGCACCTTCACTTGGTATTTGATTTCAAACCGCCTGTTTATCGCATTAAGTCGACGAATCGGATCGCACACTGGCCGAAACCACTTTTCCCATAACTTGTAACTGCCAGGCACCTCGTCAAATTTCCTGTGCATGACTGAGATTGCTGTGTGAAGCGCCTCAACCTATAGGAATCAAACGAGGAAAATGCTTTTAAAGCACTCTAAAAAGGAAAGCGACAGTCTTGGATGAACTTCACGAGACGGATAAATGAGAGGAATTTGATTGGTCTAGAGCGTATTTCGAGGATCGAAGCACAGGACAGATCTATGACTAAGAAGCTGAGGCATACTAAAATTCAGGTAATGTATTAAACGATATTTCGGAACACCTGGTCCTTTTCCTCACGTCACATTTCGCAGTCAGTCGTACGCAAATGGATCCAGTAGGAATCAACTTAGAAGTCAAGCAAGTAAGTGGATAATACCTCCGAAGAAATCGTTCTTATTTTTACATTTGCTAAAGTTTTAATCAGACGTCCAGGCCTCAATCAATTTTCGGCTTGTCCTGCTTTAGACTTAGGCAATTATTTTGGCGGTTGGGAGGTATTTAGTTAAACACTCGTCCCAAATGGCAGCTGTATTCTTACTCTACTCACAGGTCCGCGGCAGCCAATACTCCTTTCATCAACTGGTAATACGCTTCAATATGTAATCAAGTCCGTTTGATCTTCATAATTCATTTAGCTTAGCAGTTCTGAACTAACTTTGCTGGATATTGACCACGGTGTATCATTTTTGCGCCTTTGGCTGGAAAAATGTCACCAGTGTAAGAACTAAAACACTGCATATGACCAAAGAGTTTAAGGATAAAATCGAAGCTGCCAGAATAGTCGTTTCTAGCCGAACTGTCATTGCTGACCAGTTATATATCATGCCTTCATTGAGAAAACCGGAGTTTCTAATGCAATTCCAGTTGATTTGGAGTCAAAACCTGCCCCATCGAGTCACGGCAGTGCGCACAGGCCATGTTCAGATTTGGTCTATTTAAAGTCACATGAAGCTAAGTTCACCCGTCCGACTGGGTTGCAGTCCTTTAGGGGTTGGTTTGGGAAACGGCTGGCAAGTAATGACAAATGAGGTTGAGATTGAAAACAAATTTGTAATCCGATTAGATAGGTGAACTCCATACTGGAAACGGTCTAAGCATAGTTTTGGGAGAACGCGTACGCGAAAGTTCATCAATTTGTATCTATAAGCGTTACATAACGAACTATCAGACAGGCGAGACTTGAGTGGTCATTTCTAACCTATTCCCCGGGGGGGGGGCGAGTTATACCTAACCATGGATAAGGAAAATTCGATGTCTGAATTATTTCAAGAGAATGTTCACTTGTCATGGGTCTACGTTTTGATTTTTCTCATCAAGCCTACAAAAATCGACGCCGCTAATCTCCTCGAGGGCCTTTCGTCCTACCGCCGAGGAAACACGTCAGAGCATACAGTGTCTTTTTGTCTTTTTTAGCCGTTAACATTGTTAAATACGCTGCACAGTAGTTAGTCTACGTATAATTTGCCGCATAATATTGGTACGATCTCAGTTATCTGAGGGAGACGGGTCGATGCCGACATTCAAATTCAATGACTTAAGACTATAGTCGAACAAAAACTAAACGCTACTGAGACACAAACAGTAATATTATAACAGCAATAAACTGTTCGAACGGAACGCTAAGTCGATATCGATCGGGTGACATTATGACGTTAAGTGGTACACTGGTCCAACTTGCGCTTAAAAGCCTCAACGGACATGACGACATCCGCTGGCAGAGCATTCCAAGCCTCGATCACTCTGTTTGGAAAAAAGGACTTTCGAATGTCCAGCATGGCGCCAGTCACACGTAGTTTGAATGGGTCACCTCGGAGGTTCGTTTTGGTTGCTAACTCAATGAAGTTAGCAGGTAAAAGACAGCAGTCCTGATCGTGTATGATGCAGAATGTTTGTATCAGGTCCCCTCTTAGTTGTTTGTAACTCAGAGGAAGAAGACAGAGACTGGATGATTATGTTTCTTAGGGTAGTGAACCCTGTCCACTAACGAGTTTGGTTGCCCGCCTTTGAACTTTCTCAAGGAAGCTGAGATCTTTTGAGGACCAAGGTTTCCACGCCTGAATAGCGAACTCTAGTTGTGGCCGCACAAATGTCCGTAGGACTTTAGCGAAACAGTCCTTATCTAAGGTAGAGAAAGCCCGCTTGACAAGGTAAAGGACTGACATCGCGGAATTGGCTACCTTAGAGCCGTGGAGTGACGGTTTAAGTGAAGCTGTAACCCACACAACCTAGTCTTTCTGGGCGTCTACCTCCTGAAACGGTATTTCATTGAGGTGGTAAACCCTGCGGCTCGGAGATCGGGTCCTATCGACTCGCGGAATGTTGCACTTAGTCACATTAAACTGCAAAAGCCAGTTCTGTGATCATTCCTCGCGCCGGTTCAGGTTTGCCTGCAAGCGCTCTTCATCAAATTCAGTTAGGATGACGCTCCAAAGCTTAAAATCACCAGCAAACATGGCGACATCACAATTCAATTCACTGAAGCAGTCGTTGACGTCTATAATGAACAGGGTAGGGCCAAGAACGAATCCCTGAGGAGCACTGCCTTCAACCGCTACCTCCGCTGACTGCCTGTCACCGACGTGGACGATTTGAGAGCGACCGATGGAGAAGCTTTGGATCCACCTTAGGAGATTACCTCTAATGTCTCTTTGGCTTAATTTGTACAGGAAACGCTGATGTGGTACACTATCGAATGCTTTTTTAAAGTCGACATAGACTGCGCGCACTGTATTGCCGCCGTTAACTGCCCGGGTCCAGCGTTCTAAACAATAAAATAGATTTGTCACGCATGATCTATCACTACGGAATCCGTGCTGGGCATCGCATAGCAGATTATGCTGTTCTAGGAAACACATTATTTTCGCCTAATTATTTTTTCATAATTTTGCTGCAAGCTGACGTAAGGCTGATTGGTCTGTGGTCGTTTGCTAAGACCTTGCTGCCGCCTTTATAAGATGGCGTGTTCCGTGCAGATTTCCGATCGGCGGGCAAATAGCCTGCTTCGAACGAAGCTTGGAAGAGCATGGACTGCGGCTTAAATAGTTCTCCAGCAAGCTCCTTCAGCAATTTGGACTGTATGTCATCCGGCCCAGGCGATTTAGACTCATTCAGCTCCAATAGTTCTCTGCGAACAATAGCTTCGGCCTGAATCGTTGGCCCGTCCAGTGTCGCAGTCGGGAGTATTAAATGCCCTTTCCTTCGTAAAGATAAACTTAAAAAATTGTGAAACGTACTCTGTCATTTCTCCGTTTTCACTGGACTCTAAGTCTTCATTAGCTTTCAGTAATGGGATCGGGTCTCTGTTTTGCTTGCTTCTTCTTAGATAACCATAGAATAATTTCGAATTTCCTGCGGCCCGATTTAGTAGGTCTTCCTCGAAATTGCGCCGCGTCCCGACGAAAAGTTTTTTTAACTAGGTTCCTCTGTGCCTTGTATGCCTTCATCGACACAGAGCTCCTATTCAAGTGGAATTTTCTCCATAACCTCTGTTTTTTATTCACTTCTTTTTGTAAAGTTTGTGTTAACCATGTGGGTCTGCTGTTCAGGTTCTTCCGTGAAATAGGACAGAGGTCTCTGAGATGAACTCACTCACTAGGACAGTCACAATTCTTGATTTTGTCACCGGAAAAAACTGATTCCCAGTTTATGGTGTTTAATTCAGCTTTCATTTCGACAAAGTCGCCGCGCCAAATGTTCCTTCTAGCTCTGTTGGCTTGTTTGGGCACAGAAATGATGGAGTACCCCCACAACAGTACAAGGGTGTCACTTCGACCTAGGGGAGGAAGATATTGCACCTCATCAATGCTGTTTAGCGACTTCCTAAGGACCAGATTTTGACAATTTGACTGTTTCCCTTCGTGCACCCTCGTCGGAAACGAGACGTGCTGAGTGAGAAATAGCCTGAGCGTCATGTCCAATAAACGTCGGTCGAATGTATGGTTTGGACCAGATGCGTGGGCAGTAAGAGGTGCATTGGAGTCTCCTATGATTAAGGTTGGAATTTTTTCTAAAAAGTTATATCTCAGAACGTTGTCAACGCAAATACTGTCACGTCCACGCGTCATGCACTTTTTTAACAAAGGGGCTCATTATCCCTATACATACCGGCTTAAACGTCGGTCGTGGCTGCTAAGCTAGCAACTTCTACAGAAGGCCCATATTTCTCCGCTATTGTGCTAAGGTCATTGGGTCGATTGACTCAGGGTCCCAGATATCAGGCCGAAAAATCAGGAACTCCGCCTAGTGGTCAGCTGCGTTCAATAGGAATCAGTTATGCAAACTACTTTTCGTTATTCTACGCACTCAGCGCCGTTTATTTCCAGCTACCGAATAAGCACAATCTGATTGAGTGATGAGCTGGTACATTTTGTGGTTCTCAGCCCTGGACGACACTTCCAAATTTTGAGGCAAGGCGTCATACTCAGTGTGTAGAAGGCCACAACACACTTAAAGGTCATCGAAATAATCTAGATATTACTTCGTGGGATGACTCAGCAGGCCATATGCAAAGATGTTAATTAAAAATTACATAGAGGGATATTATAGTAAGACTGTTTGCTGCGGCTTATCCACCACAATCGCAATTATTTCGTCCGGCTCAGCGGAGCAACCGCTCAAAGTTTCCATGGACAGTAGGTTCATGAAAATCAAGGACTTATTAAGTCCTAATGCGCGACCATACGACGGTACGACGATTTACCACAAATGGCTGCCCACACTTTCGAAGCGGGTCGTGAGTTCAACTTCGTAGCCGCCATATTAATTACCCATGCCATAAACAAGATAAGTCTAGGCCTCTGCAGAGAATTCAGCAAATCGATATATTCATCTGTTGTCGGTATACAGGGTCCCACACAGTCAACACCAGTTCTGTGTTGCTGACGCTTGATTGACTAACAGATCTACAGATGTCGCCCAAGAAAACAAGCGACTTTATAAAGCATCTGAATGTCAGGCGCTCCACACCTGGAGTTGGGTATGACTGGTTGATGACGACTAACGAACCGGAAATTGCCATTCTGGTCCCCCTTGTCTTTTTTCGTACCATCTTATCTACCCATATTACAAGTCGCTCTGCAACTGCCTGCGAGAGCTCTAGTTTGAGCCCCATGGCACAACGGACCGAGCACGCTCCGTAATCTGATCGGTGAGCAACCATCTACCATAACAGTTTAGATACTTGGCCTATTAACTTGCACCGCACATCGTACGCTGGCATCAGTTAATCCTTAAGTTCCGGCGAATTTGAGGACCCGGATGTGACCTTTGAAACAAATTCATTATTTTATGAAATTTAGGTAATTTTGGTCTACTTGGGCTGTCGGAGGACTGCTCAGACGTGCTCTGACGTGGTTAGATCCAAAGCCGCGACTCAAAATTTCTTGTCCTATCGAGAAAAATCCGTACTTATCAGAGCGTCAATCTGCAGCTAAAGTGATCACAGCGACACAGAGAAACCAAATGAAGGATGGAAACCTGACTACTGCTACTGCAAATTGGCCAGGACAGCACAGAAGCTGAGCAGTTCAACTTGAAGGCCTATGTTTTGAATGCAGAATCCCTCAGTCGACATATCAACCTCTTTAAGAAGGTCAAACTACACATCATAGCCTGTATCAGACAGAAAGTATTAGACTAGAAGTCCGGATATCATTACTTCCAGGACGACTCATAGCAGTCTGGTACTGGCAAATGTCAGTGACGAAAGGAGGGAGGACCAAATGAAACCTTCCAACATATGCAGAACAAATCATTAATCACTCATCAAGCATTTTCAAAAATAGGCAGTATTTGTCATTTCGCACTGTCGGTAGAATTCCACTCGGTGGTGGCATCTAAACACCCGGATACCTCTGCTGCTCCCGCTCTACCAGGACTGTAAGAATCCAGATTTTCGTCTGTTTCTGGCTCACAAGGCTACAGTGCGTGACCGATCTCACGAAATGTTGGCCAAAATTTTGGAATGCGTTTCCGATTAGGAAGGATTACTTAAATGGGATGTCGGCTTTTGAATGCACTTTTTTAACCTCCTGCAAAAACCACACTCGGTATAAAAGGACTACTTAAGTAGCATTCATTTTTACTATCGATTTCGATGGACTTGTAAATTCAAATATATTTTATAGAGACCATGCACAAAATGTGCTTTCTTTGCTCATTTGGTAAGAACTCATATTGTCTATATATGTTATGCCCGAAGAAAGTGTATATTTCGGTTTTAAAAAAGTTTCCCAATTCCCGAATAATTTCCAGTCTGATCTGCGATTGCTTCATCGTTTAGCAGTTGCAGTCTACTTGGTGCATGCTTTCCGCGCAAGGAAAATTATATATTCCTCTATGCCTTTAAGAAGATACCACATGGAGTTCATGAAATTTTGCAATGGATCCGGACTGTGTTGTACATTTTTCGAGAAGCATTAGTAAACGGACATGTGCCATCTTGTATTCATGGGCATCGCACGCTCTTAAAAATTTCATGATTAGAAACATTTTAAAACTTAAGTATACACTTTCTTCGGGTATAACATATGAAGACAATACGAGTTCCTACCACATGAGCAAAAGAAAGCATGTTTTTGTGCATGTTCTCTATAAAATATATTTGAATTTATAAGTCCATCGAAAATGGATAGTAAAAATGAATGCTACTTAAGTAGTCATTTTATAACAAATAAGGTTTTTGCAGGAGGTCAGCAAGAAGGCCATTCAAAAGCCGGAATCCTGGCGATTTTGAAATGTTATAGGATTATGCTGCATGATAATCAGTAAAACAACCCCACGTAAGTAATCCTTCCTAATCGGAAACGCATTCCAGAATTTTTGCCAACATTTTATGAGATTGGTCACGCATTGTAGTTAGTCGCATTAAAGAGATTTCGCCTCGATTTATTTCCGGACTATAACAATTTTCTTCTGGGCTTTGCGAAAAACTGTGTGAGCATCAACGACTGAGTACGCTGCTCCATAACTTTGGATCGGCATTCTGCCGCGTGCAGTTGTCAGATGCGTGCGTCATTTTAAATGGACCCCATGCATCCTACTTATCTGCGCTATGAGCACTTTTGTAGATCCTCTCTAGACTTCAAACATGCTTCAGTAGGTAGCTGGTGCCTAGTGTGGAAACGTAAAAGACTGAGTAAAACTTACATCAGACCCCATGTTTGGATTGACGTAGTCGTTTGGACCGAGAATAACAGTGGAACGTCCGGCTGGGTTGAAGGATCCACTCGCAGGTCTCATTACTACGGAAAGAAATAGCAACTTAAAAGGAGGAGCCAAGTGGAGCCAGAAAGAGAAATGAAAAGAAAATAGAGAGAACGCAACAAATACTCTGGTTGAAATAAAACTGGTGTCTAATTGTACAATTTTTAGGTACTTGGCGACCTGAAAAGAAGGGGCTGCTTCCTGACCCTTCAAAGTTACACAACTTGTTGCTGTCGGGAATTTTACCGATAGAATGTCAAAAATTGGAACGCGGCGAGACAGAAGACCGAGGTGGTTGTTGCGACGACGACCACTCTCCCTCCGTCGATCATGAAGCTCCATCTGTGGTCGGCCGGGGCGACTGTCAGAGCCTCGCTGCGCATTGAACGCTCTAGTTTGTATCGGTAATATTTCCCGAGATCCTCATTTCTCTTTCATGACAGAGGACAAACATATTGTTTCCCATTAATTTTCAGCCTGTTAGCGTCTGTAGTAAACTTTTCCAAAACTGGCCCGAATGCCGAAGGACACATGGAGAAAGGCAGGTGAGACGAGAACGCTTACTTCATGATGACACAGAGTCCAGGCCGCGCTGGAATGGGTTATCTCCAGTAAGCGCTCCTTCAAAATGATATGTGCTTTCTGTTATCGAGGACGGATAGTTCAGTAGCTCCAAAATACAGCGCACTTGATCTCGGTGAGCTTCAAAGTCATTGAACCAAATAAGAAACTCGGGACTTACGGTGAGTGACCGATCTCCTGAAATGTTGACTGAAATTCTAAAATGCGCTTTCGATTGGGAAGGATTGCTTAGGCGCGGTTGTAATACTGATTATCTTGCGGCCTAATCCTATAGTATTTCGGACTCGGCAGGCTGTCAGCTTTTGAGTATTCTGCTTTTCAATCTTCTGCAGAATCCATACTCGGTTAAAAATGATCATTTATTTAGCAGGCATTTTTCCCATTGATTTTCGATGGTCTTGCAAATTTAAATGTATCTTATGGAAACCATAAACAAATATATGCTTTATTTCTGTCGGTTTAGCACGTCATACTCATATGTTTCACTCGAAGAAGGAGTATAATTAGGTTTTAAACAAGTTTCTGATTATGAGATTTGTTTAGACCGCGCAATGTCCATTCACATAGCATTGTATCTGGCCGTTTACCACAGCTCCTCATGAAATGTGCAACATAGTCCGCATTCATTGCAAAATTTTATGGATTATGTATGATATCCTTTTAAAGGCATAGAAAAATATGTGGTTTTCTTTACGAGGAACGCATGCACCTTGAAGACGGAAATCAGAAAACGCAAATGCTCCAAGCGCTAAGGCTTCAAATTATTCAACAATTTGAAAATCTTTTAAAACATAATTATACTCCTCCTTCGAGTGAAACATATAAAGATGACGTGAGTGAACGACTGAAAGAAAGCAGATATTTGTTTATGGTTTCCATAAGATATATTTGAATTTGCAAGACCATCGACAATCAAAGGGAAAAATGCATGCTACTTACGTGATCATTTTTTACCGAGTACGGTTTCTGCAGGAGATTGAAAAGCATTATATTCAAAAGCTGACATCCTGCCGAGTCCGAAATACTATAGGATTACGCCGCAAGATAATCAGTATTACAACCGCGCCCAAGTAATCCTTCCTAATCGAAAGCGCATTTTAGAATTCCAGTCAACATTTCAGGAGATCGGTCACTTACTGTATAATTTAGGATTGACGTGACCAACAACGATGACGTTTAAGTGGCTAACAGATATTCTAATCTACTCTTACTAGCTGGCACACTGTCATTATTGATGGCCTGGCTTTTATACGTGTGTGCGTATAAGTTGTGCCGCCGTGTGTTGGCCCAGAGAGACCCATAATAGCTCATGCGGCACGCATTAGTCAGGCTGCGCTGAATCTCATCGAGTCCTCACCTATTGCTGTACAAAGGTTAGACTAAAGTTCTGGGCATGACAGTTATTACTTCCACCCTCAGTCCCTCTCGGCTTAACTCGGACTTGCCACTGGTATTACGCGGAGTACGGGGATCCAACACGGATCCAGCGTCTAGTTTTCCTCACGTCAAGTAACCAAACGTGCTTTAAAACTATAATGACGCGCCGAGAATTGTAACAACACTCATTCCGTCTAATTATGAAATGAAGGAAACATTAAATTGGGTCATTTTCAACACGACCTCCATGACATTCTCATGCCGATAAATCCGGGGACATTTCTTCGTTGAATACTGAGCTTTGTCGACTTGTGACCGACTCGTGTAGGATGCGTAAATACGGATTGTTCGACTCTATCGGACACTGAGCTCACACCTACATCCAATGGTCCTGACTATGTTATGTCACTTTAACGGGAAGAGCGTGGGAATAGAAACTGAAATAGACGCAGAGAACGCTTGTTTATTTTTAAAAAAATTCTTTCGCAAATAATTAATATGTCCTCTCCGGGACGATCGTGATTCTCTTCGCTTGGGACGAACGAACGAACTACCTTATTGCGGCCCTTTGACAAGTTGTTGATTACTGTCAGACAGAATCATAAAATTTAAGTTAAAAACAACTGACGATGTACCAGAACCGAAATAAGTACCTCTGTTATACACACTAAGGAGCAAAACCCCTTGCAGTTTGTATCGTAAAACGTCAGAAGATCGGCAAAGCACGCGTGTCATTGAGAGTTTATTCCAATTCGGGAGACAAGACAAGGCAAAAAACTTCTAATGTAATCCAGGCAAGTCAGAAGTGACCATTTTAGTGTCGTTTGTTTTTTTGCAGCATCTCTTGTTTATTAGTTGCTGACGCTTTGCAACCATCTACGTGGTCTGAGAGCCCGTAGCTCCAAGGCAAAATAGAAATTCTCATTCGCGTTCCTTAATCAAAACAAGTCAGCGAACATCAGTCGCCCGCGACTTTGAATATTTCCGATCCCACGGATGCCGACCTGAGCCAATATGAACCGGAAATGGCCAGTCCATTGGAATGCCTGCTTATGACGTACTTTAACATTGGACGGTTGATTGCCTGACATCATTCAGCCACTGACGGGCTTCAAAAGTGAAGCTCGAAATCAAACCATAGGTCTCGATTCCTGTTCTAAAATAAGGCCTGATAAGTGGCAGCCATCTGGGTGACCTTGACTTTTCTAATAGACACGCTAAAGCGTGAACCTCTGGTCCAAATGGTAGAGTTAAAATCAGTCGCTGGTTAGGTTGGGAGAAAAAGCCCAGGTCTTTCAGGTCTAAAACCAAAGAACGGCTTGTCGACGGTAATAATTAAGTCAGAAACAGTGACTTCAGTCTGTCTTATTACCGGTTCTGCCGCGATAACAGTAACCGACTTTGTGTTGGAACAATTTATTGGATATGGCAAAACAGAAAAGTCGGGGAAAGTAGGCACAGTACTTTGATGAATGAGGCAACGGTCTATGCGTTAATGCCGTCAGGCACAAAAACTTTATAATTCAAGGCAGAATCGAGGCTCTTAACGCATCCGACTACAGAACATGGGCTAACTCATGAAATTGCAACAGAAATTCCGAAATGCATTTTCGTTTCGAAAAGATTTATTAAAGGGTTGTAAAACCAATCATCGTACAGCAAAATTCTATAATAGTTCAGTTACCCCAGGACCCCGGCTTTCGAACAAACTTCTTTTCGGTTGCTTCTAAAAACATACTCCGTAAAAGTGACTACTTATATATCATGCATTTTCTCATTGATATTCGATGCCCTTAAAGATTTAATTATATTTCATGGAAAGCACATAAAAATATTCATTCTTTTGCTTATTCAGTAGAAAATTACGTCTTCTTTGAATTTTACACTCGAAGGAAGGGTATGATTTGGTTTTATAAAACTTTTCCAATCCCTGCATAATTTTGATCCCGACATGCCGTTACACTTGCATTCAGGGTTTCCCAACTACAAGTCGTATAATTTCCGCGTACTGAAAACTATACATTTCTCTACCGTATTATGAGGATACCATATGGGGTTCATAAAATTATGCAGTGGATTTGATTCACATTGTTAACTTTATAAGCCACGTTGGTAAATGCATAGACAGGAAATTTATGAAAGGCCATTTCACGTTTTTAAAAAATCCCTTGATTAGAAACTTTTTGAAAACCGAATTATACCTTTCCTTCGAGTGCAAAGCTCAAAAAAGACGCGAGTTTCTACTAAATAAGCGAAATAATGCCTATAATATAACGACATATGAATATAAATAATTATATAATAACATATAATATATAATAATATAGATGCAATATAATAATATATAATAATATATTTATATAATGATATAGTGAATAATATGAAATATAATTGAATTCTTAAGGGCAGCGAAAACCAATGATAAAAATGCGTGCTATATAAGTAGTCATTTTTTACGGAGTATGTTTTACGATGCAGCCAAAAAGAAGTTTGTTCCAAAGCTGATATCCTACGGTAACTGAAGTATTATAGAATTTTGCTGTGCGATGATTGGTTATACGACACTACTCAATTAATCATTTCGAAACGGAAACGCATTTCGGAATTTCTGCTGACATTTCATGAGTTAGCCCACATACTGCACCTACCGGGATTGAGCGAACACTCTAGACCAAGCGGGTATGGCGGTTTCGCTTAAGTTGCTTTGGCTGATATCCGTCTTGAAAACGACCAATCGCTGTCGCGATGTATCTTTTTCTCATGAGTTTTCCGTGAATTGAATAAAAATGGAAATGACCTCTGTAAAAAATTATAAATAAAAAACCAATAACAAGTTCATATTGGCCCATCTGTGAAACATTCGGCGCCTCGGTGGGATTCGAACCCACGACAGCTAAGGGGAGGCTTTAGTACAGCCAACGCTCTAACCACTTGGACTCCGAGTTCCCAACAAACGACGCGAGTTTAATCATATTTGGGTCACGTTAACCGCCCAACCTACTGCAACGTCTGGAGTCCACCAAATCTGATACAGTAAGTTGAGTGCCCAAGCAGGATTTCCTAAGTAATTCACCTAGGATCCCCCACATTATTACCAGGCTCACGTAATTCATAGATGTTTTGGCAGATTTTCGAAAAATTCATATTGACCCAATTGTGAAAAACTCGGCGGCTTAGTGGGATTCGAACCCACGTAGTACGGGAACGGCTTCAGTACATTCAACGCTTTAACCACTAGAACTACGAGGCCTCGCCAGGAAGGAGTAAGATACCCTTTGGAAAGGAATGAAAAACATTTGGCTGTTGTAGATGCTTAGCTCATTAATAAAATAAATTGGACCCAACGGAAAATCCCTAAATACTTAAAAAACGATTAATACTCCCAAAAAATGAATGTACCTGTAATCTGCAGTAGATGCGCTACTTCATGAAATGCTGACCAAAATTGTGAAATGCGTTTTCAACTCGAAAAGATACTCAAGTAGGGGTGTAATATCCGTTATCGAGCAGCATTATCCAATGATAATTTGGCTATTTCAGGATGCCAGCATTTGAACGAACTTTTTTCCGGCCGGCCGCAAAAACTACACTGTAAAAAATGTCTCCTTATGCGGTATGAGTTTTTCCCATTGATTTTCGATGCCCTCATGAATTCAAATAAATATTTTTCAGATAACATACATAAAAATATTAATTTTTACTCATTTGATAGGAAATTACGTCTTCTGCAAATTAACTTGGTTTAAAAAATACTTTTTCCAATTCCGGAGTAATACCAAAATCGACCTGCCGTTACACTTACATTCAGGGTTTCCAAACTACAAGTTGCATATTTTTCGCGTACGGAAAATCATGCATTTTTTGTACGGTATTAAAAGGAGTCCATGGGGTTTCATAAAATCCACCAGTGGGTTTGAACGCATTGTAAACTTTGCAAGCAGCATTACCAAATGCAGAGACACGATGTTTTATAATCGGGCATTTTGCAGTCTTGGAAAATCTCATGATTCTAGAATTTTTAAAGCCGAATTAAAGCATTCCCTTTAGTATAAATTCGCAGAAGACGTAATTTCCTAGTAATTGAGTAAACATTAATATTTTATGCATGTTCTCTGAAAAATATTTATTTGCATTCATAAGGGCGTCGAAAATCAATGGGAAAAAACTCATACCGCATAAGGAGACATTTTTTACTGTGCAATTTTTGCAGACGACCGGTAAAAAGTTCGTTCAAAAGCCGGCATCCTGAAGTAACCAAATTATCATTGGATCATGCTGCACGGTGATTGATGTTACAACCCCGCTTGAGTAACCTTTTCGAGTCGAAAACGCATTTCACAATTTCGGTAAACATTTCATGAATTAGCACACCTACTGTATTTTTCTGAGCACTCGGGGAAGGTTCAGACACAATTTGAGGCTCCAAAAATCTGTGTTTCAATTTGCCAAATTTTGCTTTTGCCATTTCTTGTGCTTGAGTGCATGCCTGAATATCATGATAAAATTTACGGCATCCGCGCTTAGGTCTCACCTCGAGGGGGCATTAATTCGAATTCTTGGTGAAGGATAGACCTGGGGTCTACTTCTTATCGGAAACAGTCGTGAAACGAATACGCACGCCTGCCTTCTTGCAGTTTATCTCGAGGTTGGGTTTGACCAAAAATGATGCAATGAAACATTTTATTCAGCATTTTCAGAAGTACTGCTTTTTATTTAAGGATAAGTTGGCTTACTTTGAGTTTCAGGCTCAGTTGTCGCCTTAATTGAAATCCTTCCTATGGTGCCACCTGAGATTGCGGCCGAGGCTCGGGCCAGGGATGACTGGCGGGCCATGATGGAGAAGGCGCGAATAGACTGACCAACATTTTCGAAACCCCTTTCTTCGCTACTATCCTCACTGGCATCATCTTTGTCCAAATCCGAGCTGTGATCGTTCCCATAAAGGAGGAAATCGCTTCCTTCTACTCGCGGTTTTGTAAAGGCTATAAAGTCTTCTTCAGTCCATCTTGAATGGGTCTCTTTGTGCCCATAGATCGAGACCCGGCTGGGATTTGTGGTTATCGTAAGCTGACTGGTCATCTTTTGGGTGCCATACGAGAGGTTCCACAAATAACATGAGTCACATGTTATTATCGATCCAGGGTCCACACATTTTCTCTTTGAACGCCCATCATCATAGGCGTGAGGGTAAAGACGAGGAGCTGACACAATAACTGGAGCAAAGTGGGAAGAAAAAGTTACAAAAGCTAAGTATACAGAAGCCAGCTTTGGTGGTTTGTGAACAAACATGGTGCAAAGACTTCAGATTTCTTTGGAAACGGTATGCAAAACTGTGTACTGAACGTAGGCCATATTATAAATGCATAAGGGTCGGGTGATGCCTACAGTAGTAAGAATTACAAGAGGAGAATTGCATTACCAAAAATCCAAAAGGTCGAGATGATAGGTGGATAGTGTCCTTAGAAATCGAAGAAGAATAAGAAGGTTAAACATCCAGAAAATAGGCATGCTTACGTGACCTTTCATTCTCACTCGAGTTCATCAACAGAGGTTGAAAAGAGTGCCAAAATTCGTCTAAATTGCCCCTTCTCGTACAGTCCTGTTTACAAATGACTGCGAAGTGCCCACGCGGGTGGATCATTGGCCGAATGAAAAACCAACTCATCATCAGAATATTGAGATTACTGCAACCCTTGAGTGGTTTCGTTCTGCTGGGTTCAGGCCTTTTTCGACGTTAAATCGGTCGTTTTATAGTCACGGCTGGAAATGGAATGACGCCGATTCCATCTGGTCCAGGAGTCGTGAATTGCTGGGCGCGGGGAGTAAGTTCTTATGTGATTAAACATAGGTGAACTGATTCCGTACTAGTTATCTACATTGATTTGAGAACATCCGTCAGGAAAGCGAGAACGAAGTTAAGCATATGCTTGTCCCTAAAGAGCTTGTGAGGTGTTGATAAAGCGAATAACTCTCATTTCCACAGTATGCCGGTTGAGATAGTATCGAACTTTATATGGAATAAGTCTCATCCCTAGTCCTTAACCTGCACGTGTAGAGGCAGAACCGGTGTCGGATGCAATCGTTCAGAAAGCAAACAAAAACATTGTTTGCGTGTAGCTGTTCCTAGAACTCCTGGTTTGGGTGTTCACCGGAGAATGAAGTATTACGCTCAGAAAGACCTTCTTCTACCATTGCAACTGCTACATGATAGCATCTGCCTTCGAGGGCCTACCCGAGGGCATAAGGATCATTGCTGATAGAAGCGGACAGGCGAATTCCAGGAAGTAGTTCAGAAGACGAAGATGTGATCACTGGAACAAGACATTTATTGGCCTGACGTTTCGGATTCTCACTCGAAGCCATCATCAGAGACAGTTGCAGATAAGGGTAATGGTGACACAAGGAGTGCAGTATTTTTAGCACACGGCTGCCGGAGTACCATATGCGTACTGTAATTAGCAGCTCTCGCAATCACCGCTGAGATGGTGGCTTGACAGTCCGCGTTCGAGCCATTAATGGCTGTGATTTCGTCATCCCTTTCGGATGCTGGTGTGAGGATTGCTCGGCAAATTGGCTCACTGTCACTGAGATAATTGCTCTCCCGTTCAGAAAGTGTATCTCTTGTTCCTTGTCTTCCTAACCTCTTTTAATGACGTTTGCCATTTCTGTTTTTAGACATTCTTCCCTGTCGTAAACGGTCCTACTAATTATGCCATGTAAACTTTTAAGCGCTTCTGTGGAGCCATCCTGCTAAGAAGTCGACAGCACTCCCACATCTTCTGATGACTCTGGTTTTTGCAGCATCTTCTCGTAGCCCGTAGTAAGCCTTACTTTTTTAAAAGAGGTCATTTAGTTTTCGAGTAAGGTTTTGCCCTGCGGCACGGCTTGACGAATGTCATACGGTCAACCTACTGAATTATTTAAGTAGGTGAAGTTGCGTTGAAATAGTGTCCAAGGCACTGTTAGGACGGAGTACACACCGGCTGGCTTCCAGTTGACCATACAGCCGCTTTCCTTCCCAATCCGGCGAGTGGTTAGGCTACGTACGCCCATGACTTTTCCTTTCCGATACCACTACAGCGAGTGCGCACGGCCAGGTTACGTCACCGAGGTGCTTCAGAAGGGCGTTCCGTGAGCGCTGCTTTTAGGAAGAATGCCGTTGACGTATTCAACAAAATTATACTAATGAATTACATATACCAGACAACCTCTCTGGAGGGTAGTTGCTTGGTGATGTACATGGCTGGGCTTGTGAAAGGCTCAGGATATCCGTTTCCATGTGCTGCCTTTCTGCTGTATTTTCAACTACGTTGTCACTATCAACGCTATAGATCTACCTACCGGTCCGTTTGCTGAGACGTTTGTAGCACTGTTTGTTGACCGTCATTAACTGGATACGATTCTGCCATGTGCCTTAGGAAAGTTTCCCCTTATTTGCTTCATATCGTTCAGGAGTCTCTCGAGCACACATCTTGCGGAACGCTGTATCATCCCACTGCTGTAGTGCGGTTTACGTCCACTGAAGTCGCCGACCTAATGAATCCATTTTCTTCGAGAAAAGCCGGGCGGGTTTACATTACTTTTTTTAATGTCAGCCTGCTTTGTCAAACATTGCCCCAGTCCAAATAGGAATCTCGGTCTACTCTGAAAATAGGAGGTTTAGCATAAAAATTCACTGTCCCGTTCAACAAATGACTTTACGGTTTCATGGGCTGCTACTTCATTTTGGACATTCCTCTATTAAATTAAAAAGTATACGACACACGTACGTTCCTCAACTTCTTTACTGCCTCCCGTGGCCATTTCTTCACTTTGTTCTGCGCCGTTGTCTGGATCACCCATCATTTCCTTTGAACATTTTGCTGGGCGACCTTGGCAATGTGTTTCCACTTCCTACTGGTTGACAGCTTTCCCGTTGCATTTTTTCCTCGCACCGTACACTCCAGTGGCTTTCATAAACTGTCCTACAGACACCTTTTAATTTTCACATTAAGTAATTCACTTTCACTTCCTTTAAACTACCTTTGTTTGTTCGAATATGACACCCTTTGCCCCCCTAAATTTCCGCTTTCCCTTGGCCTGCCCTAAGGCCCCATCAGTAAAACCCCCTTTACCACCATTCTCGCATTACAGGCGCCTGGAAGTTGCAGGAAATAACCCGAATCCCTTTCGCTACCAGTCTTGATTACCAAGTTTTGTGGACTGCGATCGCCTGCTTGTAGAACAACAGCAGCGTCAAATTAGCATAAATTTACAAGTAACCGTTATTCCGCGAAAATTTATTTTGTACGGTGCATGATGATATCTACGTTTTCATTCCTCATGTGTTCATTTTGACGGTCAGTTTACATGACGTTCGTTCCCACCGCATTTGGGTACTTTTGTAGGAGGCGTCCTTCGTTGTTACAACTTTCTGCAGGATCGTCATGCTTACGTCCACATTTTCATGTGCAAACTGTTACCGAGTTTGTTCGGATGATGAAAGTCAACGCCTAACCTGATTGTCTGGCCGAGCAGGGAAATATCACCATTAACTTATTTTACATAAAATTACTCCACAGCAGTCAAAGGAACGAAACTATATTCCCTCCGATGGACAAACGACCTTGGCAACGCCGAATAAGAAGCAGCGCCTCGTACAGCTTAGTAACTACTAAAGGTAGGACACCAGCTGGTGTATCAAAGCACTACAGTTCTTTTCGAATACCTCACTCTCTGCCGTTAGACATGAACGACGAGAATAATTTCTGTCCATCAACAGCACCGCGTTTTCACGCCACGTCTTGGGCACGATAAACAGCCAGTAACTTTGTCCAGTGCGATATTAATCGTTCGAGTGGAAGTTCGGGGACATCCAATGATTGCCCTTAATGACAATGTTGACTATCTGTGAGCCATCTTATCGGTACACAGCAAACATCGCTGACTGCTGTCCACTCTGCGTAGGTTAATGAAGGCACTGAATACATAGGAAACGATGCCATCTCAAACGGGTAGCAATAAAGTTCCAAGGCCATTACCGTGTGCCTCAGACAGTAGGGACGTGCAAGGCAGTATGAATAAGCGTGGTGAATAACGAAATCCGTATCGGCTATTGTCTCTGATGATGGTTTCGAGCAGGAATCCAACAGGTCAGGTGAATAAAGTTCTTGTCTCAGCGATCGTGCCTCCTTCATGACAAATGTTATTGTCAGCCGGTAAGAATAGTTTACTAATTTACGCAGTGTGGCTTAAGTGTAATTCTGACGTACGCTTATGATATTCTTTAATTCTCTTTTAAATATTCTACTGGGTTCACCCTTATGTAAGTAGGTTTCGCGTAAGAAAATACCGAATAACGAAACGTTTTCACATCATCGCCTGCGCTTCTTAATATTCGATATACATGGTCCATGTTCAGAACATTCGGTTGGCGCAAGTTTTCGCAATGCGCAGCTCAGGAACCTGATTACTAAACTGTTTGGAAGTTTGCGCGGAAGTTAGTCCCTGGCTCCAGAGACCGATGTGACACAAAGTCACCGAAAACCATATGACAAATCCGTAACGGGCACTTTGTCTGACAAAACGATAAATACCATCTTATCTATTATAAGTAGCCTAAGCAGATTTTCGAAACATGTTGACTATGCCTCCGCAGGATGGAAATATCCAATAAAGAAGCAGAAACCGAGGGATAAATTTGTTATGTTTTCAAACCGATCCTAAAAACCATCTACTGGAATTTTCCACTACACTGAACGGATACATGATAAACGCCTCACTTTTGGGACCATAGCGTGACAGTAAGGGTAATAACTGGCCTACCCACGTTGCCAGTAGCAGTTTTAGTAGTACTGATTGTAGGTGTTGGGGGGATTATTAAGAGTGGTTACGATAGTATTACCGACAAAGACAAGGGAGACTGGAATGGCCATTTCTGGCTTATTAGCCGTCGTCAGCCAGCCATACCCAAGTCCGAAGTGTGGAACACCCGAGCCTCGAACTCGCGACCTGTTGGTTTAGAAGTCAACGCCTCTACTCACCGGGCCACGGCCCGTTGCCTTGTCGGTTTTCGATCGGGAATATACAATATATACTATTCTGCCTATATATCATGCGCCGCTGTGCGGCTGCTGGTTGGGCTCGAGAGAGAGTCCATAAGGCACAACGGAACGAGTGGGTTCCGTATGAACGATCGGTGAGTGCCCCCTAACAGTGGTTACGATGTTTTAAACAGTAATTAGCATATTATTACTAGCAATGGGGGTGTAGGGGTGTTTTATTGTGGGTCCACGTGACGGTCGTAGGAGGTCGCTCATTTGCTTTCAGATGTACACTACGTCTAGCGTCCTTTAATGACCACCAACCTGTCAGATGTAGCTCCCCGAAGCTAAGCTCTGACTAGTGGCCACACTCTGGTAACCGTCCCGACTGGCAGGCTAAACCATCTGAGAGCGTCCGTGTGAGCATCTCCGTAAATGGTAACTTAACTCCGCTTCCCCCATCGCTGGCCGAATGAAACAGCGCTTCGGCTTCTCTGAAATGAAGCTCCGCCTGCAACCCCACAGGAGGCCAGATGCGCTCGGGAAACTACTGGCCCAGTGACTGGAACCGCTCATGCTACTTCTCTTTCGTGCCTATTCTCTGCTCTTCTCCTCTGTCCCTCACTCCCTCTACCCTCTGCCCTACTCTATTCTTACCACGTGATCCGTAGTTCCACGGAGCACCGTTTCGCCACCTTCAAGATGAAGCTTTGTCCGCAACCCTGCTGGAAGCCACAAGGTAAGCGACGGCTTGGTAAGCCGAGTATTGCTCTACTGCCTCTGCTCTTTGCTTGCTTGCCTTTGTCTGCTTGCCTGTGGTTGTCCTTTTTGTAAGCTAACTACCATTCTGTTGAACACGTTTTGTTGAATTCTTCTGCTCACTATTTATATTTCAGCAACCAGTTAGTTTATAGAGGGACGGGAAACTCTGCTTACCGTCTCTTTACCCTTTCCCCATTCCCCAACTCCTCCCGTTCAGAAATTCCTATGGCGAGTGTGACAGCGATCACGCGGGCGGCTCAGGCTAACTCGGGTCGCTTAGCCACTAAACAAAGTCGTGACCCATAGCGGAGTCCTGCAGTCATCTGGGACAAAGGAACAGCCCTATTTGAGGAGAGTATTGTTCACCTCACGCAAATGGGACGGGGTTAGAACAGATGTCTCAAACAAATGCTGGAATTCACGCCGTCTGCAGGCTGACCATGGCCCACAGACGCAAAACACATGGTCGAAACACTCAAACAAAAACCATGCTCTCTATTTCCCCTCATCTTACCCACCACCCCACTCGTCAGACTGGCAGGGTGAGTCCGCTTACTCTGGCAGCCTGGAATGTTCGTTCCCTTTTCGACAATCCGAGGAGCAACCGACCGGGACGGAGAACAATGCTAGTTGCTCGGAAATTGGCATACCACAAGGCGGACATTGCCGCAGTCAGCGAGACCCGGTTCTCTAAACAAGGCCAACTGGAGGAGTTGGGTGCCGACTACATCTTTTTTCTGGAGCAGTCACCCCAGAGCAGAGCGATGAGACGCGGCCGTTGCCTTTGCCATCCGAAACGACATCGTTGGACGACTGGCCTGTCTACCACAGGGTACCAATGATTGCCCGATGAGCATCCGCCTGTCCCTCCGGGGAGGCAAATTCACCACCATCGTCAACGTCTACGTACCCCCCACGTTGCCATAAACCAGAACTGATTTGATGACAACGTCTCCATCAGCAACCTGCTCGCCGAGAAGAAACGCCTTCATGAAGCCTACGCCGCCCTGTGCAGGACGCTTGGACGGCTTGTAAGACCGAGGAAATCCAATGGTACGCATACCACAACGAATGGAACAACTTCTTCGTTACGATCAAGGCTGTCTACGGTCCCACAGCCAATAGTACTGCTCCTATTCTCAGCGCTGACGGCATTATCCTGCTCACCGAGAAGACACGAATTCTTCAGTGATGGGTCGAGCACTTCAAAAGAGTCCTCAACCGTCCATCCACCATCTCCGACGCCAGTATCGCCTGTCGACCTCAAGTGGAGACTAACGCCGACCTTGACCTCCTGCCCTCTTTCCACGAAACCATCAGGGCCGTGCAACCGCTGTCCAGCGGGAAAGCGTCCAGACAGGACGCGATCACTGCCGAGATCTACAAACATGGTGGCCCCAAATCATGGGTCATCTGACGACGCTATTCCATGAGATGTGGCATCAAGCAGAAGCTCCTCAGGATTTCGAGGACGCCACACTTGTTCATCTCTACAAACGGAAAGGTAACCACCAACTCTGCGACAACCACTGAGGCATCTCACAGCTGAACGTCGCTGCAAAAATCTTCGTTCAATTTCTTTTTAACCGTTTTAACAACC
This sequence comes from Spirometra erinaceieuropaei, assembly GCA_902702965.1. Taxonomy (NCBI): domain Eukaryota; kingdom Metazoa; phylum Platyhelminthes; class Cestoda; order Diphyllobothriidea; family Diphyllobothriidae; genus Spirometra; species Spirometra erinaceieuropaei. The sequence continues at coordinate 4,222 of CACRXP010000888.1, read as the reverse complement.
ATCTTGAACAGAGTATCCTGCCGGATAGCCAGTGCGGCTTCCGTCTTCATCGTGGAACCCCCGACATGATCTTTGCAGCCCGCCAACTGCAGGAGAAGTGCCGGGAGGTGCGGACCCACCTGTACTCTACTTTCGTGGATCTGACGAAAGCCTTTGACACGGTGAATTGCGAAGGACTGTGGAAAGTCATGCAGGAATTCGGCTGTCCCGAATGATTCACTCAGATGGTGCGCCACCTCCACGATGGCATGATGGTGCGCCTCACGGACAATTAAGCTGTCTCAGAGGCACTCGCAGCAACCAACGGAATGAAGCTGGGCTACGCCCTCGCGCTTACCCTCTATAGTCTTACAATCTCTGTCATGCTGATGAACGCCTACCGTGACGAACGCCCTGAGATCCGCGTCGCTAACAGGATCGTCAACCATCAACGGATGCATTTTCAGACTCGTGCGTTCACAACTTCCGCTCATGAACTTCTCTTCACCGAAGACTGCGCTCCCAACGCAATCACAGAAAGAGACATGTACAGGAACATGGACTAATTCGTCGCCGCCTGCGACATCTCCGGCCTAATCATCAACACGGAGTAGACGGTGGTTATGCATCAACCGCCACCCGAAGCTGCTTACGTCGCACCCCAAACCAACGTGAACGGGGCCCAACTGCAAGCTGTAGCTAACTTCACGTATCTGCGCAACATTCTCTCTCGCACCACCAAGATCGGCAATGAAGTGGCCCGCCGAATCTCCAAAGACAGCCAAGTCTTCGGCCGTCTGCGAAACACAGTTTGGAATCGACACAATCTCCATCTTAGAACCAAATTGAAGATGTACAAGGCAGTCATTTTGCCGACACTGCTGAATTTAGCGGAAACATGGACGGTGTATTAGAAACAGGTGCAGGAGCACAAACCTTCCTCGGCAGATATGGAAGCAAAAGTGACAGAACCGGATCCTCGACAAGGACGTAACTGAATGGACGGGAATTTTCAGCATCTATGCCACACTGAGACAAATACAACTGCGCTGGAACGGCACCTAGTGCGGATGTACTGTAGGTGGGCTAACTCATGAAATGCCAACCGAAATTCCGAAATGCGTTTTTGTTTCTAAAAGACTAATTAAGCAGAATTAGAGAACTAATCATCAAGCGGCATAAATCTATAATAATTCAGTTACCCCACGATGCCGGCTTTCGAACGGACTTCTTTTCGGCAGCATGCAAAAGCTTCACTATGTAAAAAATGACTACTCAAATAGCATGTATTTTTCTCATTGATTTTCGATGCCCTTAAAAATTTCATTATCTTTCATGGAAGGCATGCATAACAATATTCACTCTTTTGCTTATTCGGTAGAAAATTACGTCTTCTTTCAATTTTATACTCGAAAGAAGTGTATACTTAGGTTTTCAAAAACTTTCACAAATCCCGAATACTTTTTCACCCGACCTGCCGTTACACTCGCATTCAGGGTTTCCAAACTATAAACCATATATTTTCGCGTACGGAAAACCATACGTTTCTCTACCGCATTAAGTTGACACCATATGGGGTTCATAAAATTCAGCAGTAGATTTGAGCCGTGTTGTTCACTTTGCGAGCCACATTGGTAAACGCAGAGAGAGGACGTTGCATGAGCGGCCAATTCACGGCATTATAAAATCTCCCAATTAGAAACTTTTTTTAAAACCGAATTATACCCTTCCTTCGAGAATGAAATTAGAAGACCCGATTTTCTACCGAATAAGTAAAAGAATGAATATTGCTATGCATGTTTTCCATGAAATATAATTGCATTTTTAGGGCATAGAAAATCAATGGGAAAAATGCATGCTATTTAAGCAGTCATTTTATTTTACAGAGTATAGCTTTTGCATGCTGCCGAAAAGAAGTCAGTTCGAAAGCCGGCGTCCTGGGATAACTGGGGTATTATAAAATTACGCCGCGTGATGATTAGTTTCACAACCCTGCCTAATTAATCTTTCGGGATTTCGGTTGACATTTCATGAGTTAGCCCATCTACGGTACGACAAGCGGCTGTCCAAGCGTCTCTTCTTTGTAGATGTCGTTATGCGTGCCCGCCGAGAGGGATGTTAAGTATAACGCTACAGGGATAATCTGAAGACCTTTCTGAAGCGTCTGCGACCCCCCCCCCCTCCCGGCCAAATTGGAAGACCTCGCCCAGGACCGACCTACTTGGAGGAGGGCAGTAAAGACCTGCTGAGCAATCTACAAAGCCTCATGCATCACAGCTGCTAAAGCCAAACGCAAGGCTCGCAAATCTCAGCTGCCACCGTCGCCACCTCATAACGCCAATGCTCAACCACCCCTGACCTGCCCACACTGCCAGCGGACGTCCGGGCACCAATCGCTTTTATAGGACATCTTCGTACTAACTGCAGTATCCGGACGACGCCATGCGATGTCTCCTCGTCCAACTCTGCTTCGCCCCCCACACCGACAACTAACACTGACCGCACTCCTAAACCCACTTCCTACTCCTCCACCGCTTCAACATCCGCTGCGGCGGCCCCTGTACCCACCACTATTGCACACACTCCTGACGCACCAACAGACATCAACCTCCCCAGAGTCAGGACCCGCGATACAGACTCGATCCCTACCTGTCATAATAGCGACTGCACCCTTACCACACATCGGCCTGGTCGGTCACTTGCGAATCCGTCGCACAGAGACTGGCGAACCAGTGCCTGAAGCACCAACATACACCCACCGCATTCGCCTCCACTATCGACATTGCCCCCGCACATTCACTCACCGCATGGATTTAGTCGGTCACATGCGCATCCACGAGGACGAAATTGGCTGCGGTCTCGACACGCCCAGCACCTCCTGCACATCCACCATGCCTAGCTCAACCCACGCTCCGCCGCCCGGCACGCCCACTGTCATTAGCCCCGACACATTCAGCACATCTTGGACACCCACCATGTCCAGCCCAACACATACGCCGTCGTCCAGCTCGTCCACTATCAACAGCATCATCACTGCCACCATCTCCGCGACCAAAAATGACACCGCCGACTTCTCCTGTCGCCACTGTCGCCGTACATTCATCTCACGCATTGGCCTGGTCGGTTACTTGCGAATCCTCGCACAGATCCCGGCAAACTAGAGTTTGAAGCACCCTATCACACTTGCCGAATCCGTCTCACATGTCCTCACTGCGTCTGAAAACTCACCTACAGCATGGGCCTATTAGACAACATGCACATTCACGAAAACCTGCGGTAGGCAACCTCCTGCCACACCACACCACCAAAACCTGCACCATACAACATCATCACCCACTACCAGCATCCAATTCCCACCTCTCACGGAAGCGGGAAGTGTGCGTCTCGGCTCCATCCCCATGCGGCTTCTTTGTTACATTTGTGACTCGAATCTGAAACTATCGCTGTGCGTTAAGCGTTGTGGCTTGGAAGGTTGCTGACTGACGCCCCAACTCAGTCCACGTAGTCCGTCCTGTTGTGTGTGTGTTTGTGTGTGGAGTGGCGAACTGATGATTCATGAGCCAGACTGAAACGGCTCCTTCTTAGCGTGACCTACGGCACTCTCACGCATATGAGATGTACGCCACCCAATCCTCGTTGTGTGAAATCCTGGTGCTTGTGTTTGGAGGGCCAGGTGGTGCATGTTGCGCGCAAAGACAAGGTCACAAGTGATGTCAGCCCTCGCGCCCATTCCCCGCCCCTGTCTACTGGCCAACTCGGGCAGTGACTGGGGCCTGGGAATGGGAAGGGAGAGTGAGGTCGACGACTCAACTCATTTTCACACCTGTAAACAATTTGACGCACTTGAAGATATCACGATGTGCTAAAAGCCGTGGATTGGAAGGTTGTCAACTGACAGGATAATGTGGACCTTACAGTCGACCCAGTGTTGTGTGTTTGTGTGGAGGGGCCGACTGGTGGTCTGTGTTAGGCTGTACAAGGCTCCTTCTTAAGGTGGCCTTTATGGCACTCCCAATCCGTGGGAACCGAGCTGGGTGTGACTACACGCCTCGGTGCGGCTCCAGCCGCGCCAGCCCCTTTTGTTGTTGGTTAAAATCCTGGTCATTTGCTGTATTGACCAGGGGGTGTGGAGTGGAGCGCCAAGGTGCGGACTCGACCGTGCCATCCTCCCCCGCTTCCGGTCTTATTGACTATGTCTAACCACCGGATCCAGTTGGAGGAGGAGGAGGAGAGAGTGCGACGG
>CACRXP010000887.1:220850-240037 GCA_902702965.1 Spirometra erinaceieuropaei | reverse complement strand
CTTTATAAGAGGTCAGTCAGTGTGTGCGTTTTTCGTCGTTTTTGCTTTTCTCACTCTATCAATCTCTCTCTTAATAGACTCCCTCTTCGGCTGCTTCCACGACCGGCACTTTTCAGACGCCTCCGCGGTGGACCACCGAGACGACCCGAGCGATGTACGACGCTCCGATCCCCTCCACTGACGCCACCTACTCTGTAGACCAGACGGATGCGTGCTACCTCTCACCATTGACCAATGAGGGTCCACGACCCGAGGACAAGCTGTCGCCTCTTCGGTGTGGCAACGATGCCGGTGATCGAGCAATCGTTGGTCGGCTAGATCGTCGTGCCGTACATTATATAATCTGGACCACAGAATACATCCATGAGGACCGCAACCTGTGGAACTGGATTGTCAACCACAACAACTGGGTACTTTGCTAAGGCACCAATAAAATAACTGAAAGGCGACATCACAGGAAAAAATCCCCCATTCCTTAAAGTAAAAACAATACTGTGATTGAGCAGGCAAGCTTCGGCGACAAGATCGTTGTTATTTTCATGCGTTAGTTACGATGAAGTTGTTGCGTATGCTCAAACGTGGGAAGCTACAATGAGCGCATCTCAGGGTTAAAGGTAATAGGGTCAGTGACATGACAGGAACGCTAGAACTGATGCGTTCGAATAAACAGCTTCACTGAGAACTCTTATCACATCCTACCATGGCGGATCTCTTCATATAGCCGTTGAGCCGATTATCCCGATGATTATTGCTTTCGTGATCGAGATTTTACTGTTTTTTTTTTATGAAAATCACCTACCGTAGACCTTTATTGCTATGTCAGTGGTGCACCCTCGCGGGATTAATGCAGTTTAAGCCGACTAATAAGGAATGCTACGGAGTCCGCTTGCAAGCATCATTTGCCCACTTGTCTTTACCCTCTAACCTTCCCTTCATTTTCTCGACAGGAGGGTCTAGTAGCATTTGAGGCGGGTGCCGATGATAATCTGCAGTCTCAATTCCTGCGAGCCCTTGTCAGCATCGGCGGTGTGATCTTGGGCACATTGGGTATCGCCGCCGCCCTCCGATTCGTTACTCGGCGTCTGTAAGAGTCCCGTCCTCCTTACCATCGTCCCTCTGGTATCCTCCTTTTTGTTTTACTTCAACGATTCCACCAACCTATGTCGGATAGAGTAACAACATAGCGACTCGGTGTCCTCTGCCCCTTGCTTCCCTGCGAAGAACTTTTAGCTTGTAAAATCAAGTCCTTAGAGTTTTTGAGTTCAGATTAAGCAGCTATAATGCTGCTTTCTTATCCGTGTCAGATTGAAAATATAAGTGCACTACCATGCTGAATGCTACAAGACTCACCCCCTGTTTTGAACCACTCTCCCACTTCTGTATATCCCCTTTATTGTCGGATAAGTGTCTTGTGTGGGCTTTCTTACGCACTCCCCTGTAATTAATCCTCCGCTCCCCTGTCCGCTCTAAATAAAACCAGATTATTTTAAGCACAATTACCCACCTTATTTTTTGCGTTAATTAGTAGTCTAATTTTCAATAACATGAATATATATATATATCGGTATGCGTAAAAATTCGAGATCCAGACATTGTATCGCGTCCATCATCTCCCGAAGAAGACGAAGAAGAGAGCGAATTCATGGACCATATTGTATTCGAACGTACGTTTCGGAAACTTCCTCGTTTCCATCATCAGAATAGCGTACTCGTGACTCCTGCCGTTCTTGAGTTGTTCAGTCTTGCCGCTTGCCTCGTATTATAGCCGTGCTCGACGCACAAACTCTGACCTGCAGGTTTGCCGCTGACTGGCTTAGACCTCCCAGGGGCTGACCGCTGACAGGCCTGCGTAACCTTTTTCCCCTTTGGGGTCGGCGTAATTGTTGTCAAATCAACGTGCCGCTTGGCCTCTCCCACGTCAGCCGGTGGACAGATCGGTCGTTGCTGTTCATACGAGTAGCATCCAGCTTCGCGGGCGCATCGGTGAGACAGTGTTCGGCTTTGGTCACATGACCTCTGGCCCCCAACTCTGCTCTTTTCCGTGAGCGCTGACTATCGGTCCCGCGTGCTCGCTTGCCTTACTGGTCCTGTCCGGACTGATCCGAGCCTTGTACGCAGCGCCTGGTAGGCGGGATGTAGATCTATAGCTCGGTTGAGTGTGCCAGTCGAGGACCAACTTTCGAGCGCCAGTCTGTCCATCTTCTCATTGGCCCGACCAATTACCCTCGCTTTCTCAAAGGCAAAATCGTGGTTCAGTTCTCGTAAGTGGCCATAGACCAAAGACAGCTTGTCCTTGCGGTTATTTGCAAGTTGGTGTTCGTGCAATCTTGTGCGGAGGCGTTTGCCTGTTTCACCAGCATACCTCTCATTGCAATTTAGGCATGGTATGCTGTAGACCACCGCTGACTGGCCTGCTGTTGGGAGCGGGCCTTTGGGCTTCATGATTTGCTGTCTGATGGTGCATTCTGGTTTATGTATATGTTGGAGGCAGAGGCGTGCTTTGGGAAAAAGGTACTTTATTGCGTGAATTTTCGACGCCGGTTCCCCAGGTCGTCGTCAGACGCAGACTGAGAGTAAATGTGCCGGCAACAGTTAACATCTGGCAGTGCACGTGAAAATCGATAATCGTTCGCGGCCGTTCACGGGCGCCATGTATTGAATTTGGGCGCTTCCAGTACAAATATGTATATATGAATTGAAAAAAGTAGGCATCCGAAGAAGTTTTATTAGAAAGATTGAATTTTGAAGCATTTTTTCCCCGGTATGAATTGAAAACAAGCATGTAAAGCAGAATTTATTGGGGCCAACAAATTTCGTGACGGCTTTTCAACTGCAACCCGTCTCTGCATAACATAGGTAACGAATGAACGCGCACAGCAGTATGAATTTGTACAGAATGGCAGTGCATAGGAGCAAGGTCAAAGTTCAAAATAATCAATAATCAGCTAAGACGTCCACATAAGCATCAAAAAGGAAAAAAGGAAGACGAAATGTTAACAACAAATCGTGGTTATCCTGCACGCTTCATTCAGAAGTACAGCAACCATTTACGGCCAAAGTTGACGGAACAGTCCGTTCCGAAGAAGCCCGTTATAATATGTCTACCTTTTAAGGGTGACAACGTATCAAACACAATCAAGCGACGCTTGCGATGCACTATAGAAAGAACGTACAACGCAGCAGAGCTTATCTTCATCAGTTCCACAAAAAGCCTTCCAATTAACCGGGCAAAGGATGCCTTGCCAATGCACGCCACCCCCAATTGTGTGTATGAATTCACATGCACTTGCGGATGCAAGTACATTGGGCGAACGCAAAGGCAATTGGCGACCAGGGCCGCTGAGCATTTGCCTAATTGGCTTTTCAAACAGGAAAATAGAACCCCCCGTTCGTCTATAACGAAACACCTGTTAGATAGCGGTCATGTTGTCGACCCTAAAGCATCCTTTCGAGTACTTGTCCGAGCACGTACAACTCGAACCTTGCGTTATTTGGAAGCAGCCTACATACGGAGGGAGAAACCAGACCTGTGTAAGCAGTAAGATCATGTGATCAATCTGCAATTGCCCTGGTAATCTCACGCCTCTATTTTCCTCTGACTGTGATTTGTTGTTAACATTTCGTCTTCCTTTTTTCCTTTTTGATGCTTATGTGGACGTCTTAGCTGATTATTGATTATTTTGAACTTTGACCTTGCTCCTATGCACTGCCATTCTGTACAAATTCATACTGCTGTGCGCGTTCATTCGTTACCTATGTTATGCAGAGACGGGTTGCAGTTGAAAAGCCGTCACGAAATTTGTTGGCCCCAATAAATTCTGCTTTACATGCTTGTTTTCAAAGATTGAATTCTTTGAGAAACTGAATTTTATTGTATAAACTTTAGAGACTGGTTCCTCTGCTCGTCTTCAGACGGTGGGCGTGCATAAACAATTAACAAACGATTCCATTGGTTAAAGTCTGTGCCGATGCGTGTTAATTGCAATTTGTCACCTCCTCGGAATTGGTTGAACCAGTTTGAATTTATCCTCAACAATTTTGTATGTGGCATCTAGATCGATAGGCATTGCCTCCAGGAATTCGCGGCCTTTCCTTATTGGGCAGGCGCCAACAATGCGAATGTTCTCCCATGCAAATTTGCGCCTCTCTTTACCACTAAGTGATGTCCACGTATACTGGTTGAGACGGATTTCCCAGCTTTGCCACAATAGGCGGCATCGTAACTGGAACACGAGGTTCGCAGACAACACCTCTTTTGAGTTAGCCAACCTTGTCCTTACGGTGTACAAGCTGTGTGCGCGAGGTAGTTGCCGGCCGAAGTGCTGTAAATCTGTTTTCCTTAGTTGTTTCTCGACTAGTTGAGGTGCACCGTTCACGCATGGGAGGAGTTAGCAGCGGGTTGCTTTTGCTGTCCGAGCGGCGGTAGCATTCGAAATACCTTCCCCCTTTAATTGCTGGTGCCTCAGGCATTGACGTATAGTCATGCAGGTACGGATTCTGGGAGAAAAGTTTGTAGAGATATTTCATTCCAGCTTGATAGGACCGACAGGGCAACGGGCTCGTGGCCCGCTGGGTAGAGGCGTGGACTTCTAAACCAACAGGTCGCGAGTTCGAGGCTCGGGTGTTCCACACTTCGGGCTTGGGTATGGCTGGCTGACGACGGCTAATAAGCCAGAAATGGCCATTCCAGTCTCCCTTGTCTTTGTCGGTAATGCTATTCTGCCTATATATCATGCGCCTGCTGGTTGGGCTCGAGAGAGAGTCCATAAGGCACAACGGAACGAGTGAGTTCCGTATGAACGATCGGTGAGCGCCCCCTACCACTATAAATTGTTTTGTCAAAGCAGGGAGTTTTGGCTCGATTCAGAAGGCTGTAGACTGCACTCCGTTTGTAAGAGACGGCGGTTACCCTCGAAATGTAGAATGCCCTCTGGATATGCGTCTGCGATAAACTGATGTGTGAAGTGACCCATCAGTTTTTCGATGCAAATCGATAGGCCGGCACCACCCGACAGAGCGGACTACAGGGAATGTTTCATTAAACTAGGAGACCGGTCCATTCACTGCAGGCCCCCTAGGTTGGATCCTCAGTGGAGGCTGCGCCGTCACGCTGGGCCCAGAGGAGCCACACAAGGGTATGGCGTGTGCAAATGGAGGCTTACACATGGCGTGCCACATCAGTTACCGTGCGCAGTCGAAATAACTCCTACTTGTCGCCGGTAGGCCAGTACGACGCACAATTCGCACACTTTAAGAATAGGACGAGTCAAGAGCTGTGCCTTGCAGTTACCGACTACTCTATTTATACTGCGGACTAGGCTAGACATACCCATTTACTCCCTAAGAAGCAATGCAGCATAATTTGTTGAAGCTACTTCGTGCGCACGGCAGGCCGCACGAAATTGGCCGCGTCCAGCCACTGCGCAAATTCACATCTCCGGCCACCTAACTATACACTGACAATGGAATATGGAGTTGGTGCGGCAGTTGCGCAGGTCTCTTGCAATACACGTGAACGCCCTTGAGTCAGTGGCGGTCCTTGTCAGTCATAGTGAACAAACTGAAAGTCACCAGCAGCCTGGGACCAGACAAATGTTCGAGAATTCTCTGAAATGAACTCGTCAAATTGGCCCCGTGACCCTGTGAATACCGATGTAGGCCATTCTAGACACGGATGGAGGAGGCCTCAACTGACCAGTGAATGACGCGGACCAACCATTACGGCGCCATTAGAATCAAATAACTCATAAAGTGCCCATTTATGAAGCTAACATGAACAGCCCACTCCGTGTAAGGCTCATTAACAAGCACAGCCGAGTGAATCCTCAGAGATATCCTTTTGTTGGACCCTGAGAAGGCGCAGCCGAAATCAAAATCACCCTGCGTCGACCGAGAAAATCTTTATCTTCTCATATTGAAACGGCGGCTGAACGAGTGGCCAGTTAAAATTACCAAGGTCACCAACAAAGCCAGTATTTTGTTTGGATAGTATCAAAATCCAGTAAACGAAGTAAGCAAATTGTAAAAGAACGTTTATACATACGAGAACAACTTAAACAAAAACCGCCTTTTTGTAAAAACAGTCAGATAAGCGTACACGCAGGTGATGTCCTACTACAAGGGGTATGGGGACTGCAAGAAGGAAAGACGTCCCTGTCCAAATAAAAGAGGTCGGTATGTGATTCAAGACAATTAGGCAAGGCAAGCGCAGTATTATGGGTCTTAGCTGCTAGGCCTTGTTGGTGAAGCCGTACCACTCTTGCGAACACTGCTAATGTGTCTTAGAAGACTGTTGCCTGCGAGGAATGTGATGAGGCCAATGAAGAAGAGGTAGCGTAGAGTTGTGAACATGTTCAGTTCGACCCAGTACCACAAGTAGAGGGCGAATATGCCTAAAATGGAACCGAAAACAATAAATTTGCTAACAGTTCGAGGAAAATGATCCAATACAGGGAAAAAAATTATGACAGAAACAAACAACAGACCTGCCAGTCCGGTGTGAAAAACCAGGGCCGAGATATTGCAAGGGAAATTCCAAACGTTGGCTCCAAGGACTATCCACTAAAATGAGAAACATATGCCTAAGAGGAAGCGGGTTAAGCAAATAAGCAGAAGGCCATCAGCTAGTTTGGCCGGTCCAAAAATTACTAACACATAAGATAGGTATAGATGAAGCGGTCAACTCCAAACCCAAGTTCACACGGTTGCTAAAAGAAAACTGAGATAAAAGTTACTTGGATTAGGTTTCTATGGCCACTTAAAGTCAACCGTTGTCTTTCGTTTGACAAAATCGAGAAAAATGGTAAGAGATCGTTTATTAAAATATATGTAAAACCGACAATAAGAAATACATACCGATATCAGGAGACAGGCGAATGGTGCGATACAGAGGCCAGTAAATGTGAGCGCGAGTAAGTTGCTTGGTCTTGGCTCCGGTTGGCGGAAAGTGTGCGCCAGCTCAGGCTTCGCTTTGATTGGGCCTTTGCCAATCAACGGACTTAACCCTGGACGCTTTCTACTAGTTACGGAAGCCACGGACTGCTGCGCGATGTCGGGTTCGCCAAGGCCACGGAGAGAAGAGTGGTCGATTGGAAGGTGGATATCCAGGTCAGCCTTGAGAATTCGCGCAGTTAAAATGTTTAAGCAATGTGTTTGAGTAGTAATATCGCGGTTCCAGATTATTGTGCAAAAAAATTTTGATTAGCCGTAAAAAAAATAAATGAACGTCGAGACCGAACATTTAGAAAGCCCAACTTACGATTCGCCATATTAGTGATTTTGTGAGGAGAGCATCGCCAACAATCAGATCCATGGCGTAAATTCCAAAAAGGTTGTCAAAATCACTGGCCACATTATCTGGGACCTAAAAGGAAGAGTTGCAGGAAATTTGGTATTAGAAAGTCAGGATGGGAACGTCACCAAAGACACGATATGTGCGGAACTAATGATAAAGAGCGTATGCACCCAGTAAACAACTCCGTACTAGCGGCTCTAACTGTGGCGTACAGAACAGTACACCTTGCTCTTGAATAGGGGCATCACTTACAAGTTTGAACGAATAGGCACCCACTGATGAGGTTTTTTCGCAAATATACGTGATTGACTGGCGCGTTTTATCATGCGTCAGCTGGAGGAAGACCTGGTGCGGGTGAACTGGCTCCCCGGAGACGGAGTCAGACAGGCTAAAGGTCAAGTGGAGTTGATCATTGCGCTGAACACGAACAGAGCCTGCGGGCCCGGCGACTTCAGTAGGAGGTGAGGGCTTCTTGTCAAGGGCGATTCTGCAAGTGAAAAACAAGAACTTGTATTAACCTTACTCTACTCTCTGAGCTGTAGACGACCGCCACCGCTGAGCAGGTCACCTTATTTGCCTCTAAGCTTAAATATCTCAATATCAATCATTTCCACCATAAAGGGTCCGGCAGCAAAGCAACCTCACCCAATCCCCCATGGGCTGACCAGCGACCATGGACGTGAAACCTGGTTCCATACCCCCATAAAAACCAACCACCTAAGCCGCTACCAGGCCTGCAACGACCCAATTTCTGGACTTGTCCGACATATATCCTTTTACGTAAACTAACCATCGACAGTGCATTCCCAGTCAATCAACAACCTGACTCTGGAAGGGGTGAGAACATCAGCTACCTTCAGATGTGACAGTTCGACCGTCGAAATCGACGATGTCCAACGTGTGCTCTACAAAAGGATGAAAGCTGGCGCGGTGGCGGGGAGAAACGTTGCCCGCTAGCTTAGCCGCTGGCTACCTGGCGCATCCATAGGTGGCGGATAGTGGAACGGCCTTTATTGAAGGTTAACTGCGAAAGAGGTGGACCCGTCTGACGAATAAGCAGTCGCGTAGCAGCGACAGCGATACCAGGATGCGTAGGGCTGAGTTCTCGCAGGCTGAAAACCTTATAAAAAAGCCGTAGAACCGATGACGGCGCTGTTAAATGGCGACCGTTGACCGCCATAAAATAAGCCTGCTCGCCACCGCTGGCTTGTTAGGCTGTTAAGCCAAAGAGCTAGAGAAGACAACCTCGAACAAACAATCTGAGAGGCTGTTGGGGACCCGCCTGTACTCAACATTCCGAAGTGATTTCCTGAACTTTGACCGGATACAGTATTACGACCTATGCTACGGCGTTCGCGGGAATCGACGCACTCTGCAGCTCTGGTCAAGTGGTGCAGGCGATTAGTATGCGAGCCGTCGATGCGCCTTGGCTCCATGAGGTGATTGAACAAGCGTGGAGAAACGAGGTTGCTCCTGATGACTGGGACTCGGGCATCCTCGTACCTACCCTCAAGATGGGAGATGAGACAAGACGCGAGAACTACTGCGACATACGTCTTGTCAACGTTCCTTCGAAGGACTTCACCGTTCTCCCTCTACAGCTATTCCAGGCTCTAGGCGACTTAGAACGAGGCCTACGCAGGCCGGATTCCGAGCTGGGCGTGGATGTGCCGACATGATATTAACGCTGAGGACCATTCTTCAATTTCGCTATAGCTACCAACAACAGACGGCCCTCTACTTGGTCCATGTAGCCGCTGCGTTCGATTCTGTTCACCGTTAACTCCTGTACGAATGATGCAATTAGATAGTATGCCGGCCAAAATCATCGCCCCGATCAGGACCTGTTAACGCTCAACAACTGCGAGAGTTCAATTCCATAACAATTTCTCACAGCTGCTGGATTTTCAGTCTTGCGTTTGGCAAGGCTGTGTTCTGTCACCCACTCTGTTCAAATACGCTATTAACCGCATTCTCCGGAGGGCCCTACACGAAGATGACGTTGTTGAGTTTGCACCTGCACGCCGGATGACTGGTCTCGACTATGCCGATGCTATCGCCTTGCCAGCTTCAAGTTTTGGTGATCTGCAGTCTATGGCGTCACGGATGAACAAGGTCGCTAAATCGGTCGGTTTATCCATAAACGCCTGCTAAGACCAAAGTGTTTTCAAGCTGCACCCCTGATCACGAGAAGGCACCTCTCGAGACCAATGGCTGTGAACTTGAAAAGGTTGATGGTTTTAAATACCTCAGGGCGAGGCTGCTACTGCTGCTGAATGGACAGAGTAAGGACAGCATTTTCTCACGAACTGGTGCAGCTCGCCGGGTTTTCTAAAGTCTATGGATCTGATGCGACATTTCAATCGATACGATGGTCCGGTCAGTCCTTCTGTACGGCGGCTGTGAATGCTTGGCTGTGCGAGGACGATGAGCAAAAACCGGAGGTGTTTGACCACCACTGCTTCAGGACCATCCTCCGGGTGAAATACGTCGACTTAGTCTCAAATGAGACAGTCCGCACTTGCTGCGACATCCTAAGGATATCTCCAGCCGGTTGAGAAATACGGCTGAGGTGGTTTGGGCCTGTTCGTCGTCGTTCACCTCAGGAACTCAGTTACTGCACCGTTATCCCATCGGAGGCGTTGAAGAGGGGGTTAACCCAAAAACTGACTCGATGCAGTTCGTCACGACATAGAAGTGGTTTTTGGACCTTCGTTATTTGGTCTTTGTCACCGGCGAGGAGCATAGGTTGCACTCTCCAGATCTGCTGCAGCAGATGGCCACGCCTGGAGAAGTACGGTTTGTGACATCATTAAGGCCGGTTAGGCCAGGCGTGACCGCGGTCGTACCAAGTACAAGCACGGTGACTTGCGCGTGAATTAATTAATAGTAATGGAAGACTTACGCAGCATCTGCCGCACTCTTCCTCCCTCCGCCAGTCAGATCCGGTGTCATGAGTAAGTTAAAAAGACTGGAGGCGGTGAGGACGCAAATGTCTGGCACGGGGAAAAGCCCGCACCTAGTTGTACTATCACACCCCCTTGGTCCAAAACAAACACTTGACCGGGATTTTGAACAGGAATGGGGAGGCGGTGCGGATCCCAATACGCGCGGCGTGAGCCTGAAACTGGGTCTGCAGCCCCGCTCCAACGTTGGCATTTGTTATGATGCGCAATCCCGATAACGCCTGCCGTGTTTCGATGTGGCCCCTCTGCTGGTCCAAAGCATCTACTCCCTGGCCCGTGTTAGGGGCACCATCTTCAAATATACCGCAACCCCGACTACCAAAGCACTCCATACATACCGCCCAATACATCAAGACAATCAGATGGGTATTGGCATCGCGACCAAGGAAAGCGACCTTCTGGGGTAAAACCTACAATTTCACGAGATGGGACTTACGGAATATCCACTTTGACACGGGAAGAATCGCCGGTGGCAATGGATAACTGTGGATTGTTCACACGTACCGTGTACGGGACCCGAACGGGAATCTAAAGTAAAGAACGCAATAAATCAAAAGCAAAATGCGCACCAGTAGGTCACGAAAAAGCTTCACCGGAGAACATAAACCACTCCTCTGGTCATAAGTACCACACAATCACTATGCGTACGCAATTTTCGAGAATCCCGTGAGCTACGTCCTCTGTGGCCAGAAAGAGAATGGGGGTACCAAAAACCATCTTTGCAAGTCATGTCCAGTCGAGTCCTGACTAGAGACTATTAGACACGCAGTGATGAGATAAAGTTGGATTTCGGACAGAGAGAAAAAGATCACAGGATGGATGACTAGGTGCACAGGCGATTAGCCGACATCCTTAGAAGGTATAAATTACTATTTCCCCGCGACCAATGCGAATTGTCCCTTTCAGACAGTCTGTCTGAGCTGTCTGGGGAAAGAATCTTAAAGCTCGTGAACCGGTTCAGTCATTGCGGAGACACTGGATGAATCCGAAAACTATATTAACCGCCTCACGGATAGAAGATCTGAAAATGAGTCCAACAATGACGCCTTGCAAGCCTTCCAAAGACCTCCCTGGTTCTACGCAATTAGAGCTCCAAGCGACGGATGTGCACGGATAAAATTGCTGGAGCGTTGAACCGGAAGTCATCGGCGATCCTGCTAAGCTGTAGCCGGAATCAGGCATATTCTCTGGTCGCAAAGTGAGACATTCGGTTTGAATTTCAGAGGTGAAATGCAGAGGACCCAGAAGATAAGCAGTGTCGGGGAGAATCTAATGACTTGAAAACTGCATGTCACTTTCCACAATCCCCTCATCCTCCCCCCGATACTGCTCATCCCAGCACTTCCCGCCCACACCACGAAATTCTTACTAGACGATATTGACTTCCCACTGGTGTGGTAAAACGAGGATGGCCCCATTTCTCAGACTAATCGTACGTTCTAATTAATTCGGTAACCATGTGAACATACTGGCCAGAGGGGTTTTTTACTAAAAGTAAACGCACGGCCCACGAAGACGGGCATTACTCGTACCATCATAAGTGCAATTAATCTGTGTGATTTGACGACCTAGAATTGCCGGAATATTTTGGCACAGGTTGAGCTTTCCTCTCCTTTCTGATTATCAATGACAACGTAACTTCCATTTATACAGTCGCCTCTGAGATTCAATTTTCGTGAATAAAACGGCACCACGGTACCAACTAAAATATATCTGCCGCGCTTTTAAGCCTTCGTCAAGTACAAAAAGTTGGGGCTTGAAATATCCCTAGATGATAGGCCAACTCGATCTTTCGCTGACGCGAGGGACAGAAAGCAATGACTTCATGGCACTCTTGAGTGAGCTGAGACTTCCGTGATTTAGACGTGTGATACAAAAAAGGTTGCTTAACCTTGTCAGCTGCTGGGACCGCGTCTATTTTCAGTTGTCTTGACTTTGTCTTGCCACTGGAATGTAGCGGGTGTGAGGAGATGGAGTGAGTAAAATACGTGCTCCACAAGCTTGTTTCGCTATAGGCGAACTCACGTCTAAGCCTTTGGGACAGCATTGGTCCTTGTCGTTTGAAATTGATGAACTACCGACAATGCGTGCATACGTTTGCGAAGCAACAATTTTCGACAGGAACTTACGCGTGAGCGAGTTACGCCGACAAGCAGAGGTGAAGTAGCTTGATTGGGTTTGGCGGTGATCTCCAACGCATAATGACCATAGGGAATAGCGCCATCCTTTGTGAGCAGATCCAGTGTGAAAAGGCCGCTGAAAATAAGTTACAAGGTCATGAGCTCCAGAAGGGCGTGGAAGCAATTGAAATCAAAGACTGTCAAAAACATACTCGGTCGATGGTTTGAAAGCTCCACGACTGGACGGACCAAGTAAAGTAGGGTCCGTTGAAGCCGAACTGGGGAGGCGATAGAGACCAGCAGCCGTCAAGTCAATTTTCTTGGGGTCAGTGAGGTTCGTCTCGCCGAGAAGGGTGGCGAGTCGTAGAGACACCTGACGCTTGGACGAGATCGTGAGGCCAGACACTGCGGCGCGCTCATGTTCCGAGGCACCTGTGACGACGATAGGCACCTAAGGGACAGGAAAACTTTACCGTCGGCAGAAGACCACTAGACTCGGGGTAGTACGCATCAGCTCGCAGAATACCAGGGAACGGGTGACGGACCAAAGGTGAATTTATACGGGGCTCACCAATAAATTTGCGTAATGCTGACTGAAAAGGCCATTAAATTACTCTAACTATAGTAGTGAACTGACTAGGATTATGATCCAGATGCTGCCATAGTAACTATTTGCGCCGGTAATACTTTCCTGATCACCCTGTTCTGTTGTCAAGTTGAGGTCGGCTCCTAAAAATAATACGGCCTATTAGGCTTCCCCGAAGTGTGAATCGGATACGGCCCAGTCAGCCAAAACACCTGCAAATGCAACCTTTTGTGTTGTTAACGTAGCCGGGTCAGGTTACTGACATCGGCCAACAAAGCATACAGTGAATCTCCTTCGGGTTTATGAGCAGTTTTGCTATTGCTGGTTGAACTTTCTGTCAAATGGTGAGCCAGTGCTTCTAGATAAATCTGAGACAAGCTACCAAGGTTAAATAAGGAGCCGCTTCAACCCAATCCTTAGTTCCAAGCAGAAACAAGATATCTCGCCAGCTAGCAGCCTTCTAAGCCACGGTGGGTGTACTTCAGTAAAAAAAAATGTGGTCTTCTAACATTATTCTAACGCCCCTCCCCCGCTCCCATCGTGCACTAATGGAAAGTTCGAATTAAGCCAACTAGATGGGAATGGGCGTAGAGCATGGCAGGATAGTCTCTACGCCACTAAACCCAACACAGTTTCTCAAAAGAGCTGTAGTACTTAAAAGAGAAGACTCACCATAAAAGCATTCGAGCTCAAAGTACGCATAGCAACGAGAAAATAGGCAGCAGACCGAGGTTGTTGTGTTCGTCTCTTTGAGTAGAGGAAGTTAGCGAACTTAATGGCCTGTTGCTAAAACGAGACGAAAATACAAGGAAGATGAAACGTCCGCATATGTGGGGGGGGGGGGCGCTATTAGAGTATTTGCAGCGTAAACGAGTGGGACCGCGACGTATAATGAGCTTAAATATGAACGAGCATCGACACGTCAAATCTCAAACTAAGTGGTTTTTGCATGACTGGAGATCTACCATCGGAACATAACTCATTCTGGATCTGAATGTGTCGATCCAGATGATCAAGTGCGAAAATGAATCAGGAATAATTAAGACATATAGTATGTGATCTAACTCGGTGAAATGCGATGACGGAAACTTATATGACCTTCAGGCCCCTAAAACTATGGGCGCTTTGCTCATTCGTTCAGCCCCTTCCGGAAAAGGTCTCTGAGTAATTTGATCAGGCAAAATGCTCACAAATTTGATTGGACATATTCGGACAATTCCCAAAGTTAATAACTGTCCTAAACTTCGTCCGCGCACTCGAGCGTTTTTCTTTGAGAGAAGTGATTTCATCTCGACTTTAACAAACAGAGCTTACCACATCTGAAAATTGGTTTATTGTCAGACGGCAAGCATGAGGCGCAGGTTTCGAAGAAACGGGTGGGATTTCTACGGAAAACCAGACGTTTTATCGATTCTTAAGTCGGATTAGCAAATCTGGGTCAGTCAGGAATGGGCGCACACTGATCTATTGGCGTCACGAAGCAAACAAGGTCCGTATGGGTGGCAAAGGTCACGAACAGGCAACCAATTACCAGGTCGAAGTCGGCCAAGTCATGATAGCAGCGAGGAGGGACGACAGAGAATGCGGGTAGATGGATACAGTACTGTTTCGGGTTTATTTTGCCTTCATTCAGCCAATCATAACCCTGACCACCACACAAACATGCGCACAGACGCACCTGGCGCAGTTGGTCCACCACTGAGGCCTACCAGATGGGTCATAAGCACTTCATCGAACCGAAGTTCATCAGTGCCTCGCCACCTGTCATTCTCTGTCACTGGGTTATGATTGGCTGAATAAAGGCAAAATAGGCCCGAAACAGTACTGTATCAATCTACCCGCAATCTCTGTCGTCCCTCCTTGCTGCCAATATGCCAGTGTTAACATGGCCACTTTGTGTGCACTCATAATCGTAGGAAAAAGTCTAAAATTAAGCAAAGACAGTGGGATGTTTGCAACATAAAAGGAATAACAAATTCATCCGTTTTGGCAGAAAATGTATCAGTCTATTTCGGGAAAGTGAAAGACGAATAGAAGTGACCACTGTTTCTTGGCTTTACCGTGTAAAAAGGTAAAGATCGTGGACATCTGTCAACAGAATAGTGTTAAAGCCATTGTTAAAGATGGGCAACTGATAAGAGAAAGTTTTGCAATTGACCGAAAGCATATTCGTTGATAACTTTTTTGCGGACGACCGCTTCTTTCGACAATGGGGCTTTTTGTTTGGGTGGGCCTTCAAACGTAGCCCAAACAACCATCCACATGGAAAAGAATGTTCAAGAAGTCATTACTTCAGTAAAAGCTTCCAAAAGTACCTCATTTTTAAGGTTTTGATAAATGCATGGCACAGAATCTGTAATTATGGGCAGTCGACTGAAAACACTAAAAATGGTGGAACATTCACTGACATTCCAAGGACGATCAGAAACTCCATGGACTCAACCGTCAACACAAACCGCACATGAATTTGACTGAAGAAAGACTCCCAATATACACAAAATGGTATGCTTACGATTGCATCTGTCAATTTTGTTCAACTTTAATAGTCACTGACCGGCCTGTCAGTATGCGACCTAATAGAAACTTTTATTCCCGTGACATCGTTATCAGCGAAATCCTCTTTAACCAACCGTATATTGAATATAAAGACGGAGAATTACGTCGAGTTGGCCGAACAAGGCCTTAAAACACATAAACGGACACTGCACACTCGACTTCGTACAACACTGATTACTGGAATATGCTGACAACGAAGTGCATGTAAAAAATAATTTTCGAAACATTACCGAGGCCATACCATCTTACTTAGTTATTTTCAAGTACAAGCATTGTGTACTTTTAAGACTTGAGTAAACTCGCGTGACACGATTTTTGCGTTCTCAACGCTTGCGGTTTTCTTAGGACAATTATTCTTTCCGGTCGGCGAAGTAGTACTCGCAATACTTATTTTGTTTTCATTGAACCGGAGATTGTTCATTATTAGTTTGGCATTTGGATGAGTGCTTTCAGACTGCCTGCAGATTGGTTAGTGATTTTTCGTTAGATTAAGCATGCTAATTCAAAGGATAGTTGATGACTGAACTTATACTTGTTTGGCAGAATCCACAGATACAAAATTAACCATAGAACACATATCATTGAGTTTGGCAAGTTAGATGTACTTTTCGGCCAGACGTAACGTAAAATATGAATACCGTAGAAAAACGTGCGCAGCATCGAAAAACTATTTGCATATTGTATTATTACCTCGGACATGACTGGGGACTTCCCGAGGGCTGCTGCCAGTTGAAAAATGCCGTCAATAGCCATTGAAGTGGTGTAAACGCCTTTATCGTACTGAAGAACACAGGAAGAGCGATTTTATCGATTATAAAATGCATTTAGTAGTACACTCAATAAATGTTATAGTATTCAAATTTCCAAAGAGGCAGTCAGTGGACTTGAATAGTGCACATTCAACCTGCAAACTTGCAGTAAGTTGGTCCTAACTTTTTCTTAAACAGAAGTCCGAATCCATGTACAAATCAAACATACATATAAGTAAATACCGTCGGCTTCGTCCGCCTGCTCAAGCAGAGCCTTCACGTCGGGAAGGAAGGTCTCCAGCACCGACTTCTCCAGCTTCAGGGACGTAACGATTAGCAAAATGTTGGCGAGGCTAAAAAGATAATGAGCCAAGTGTAGTTGACCAAATATTTCGGTGGCCAGAAAGCTGAATGAGCTGTTTCCTCTTTAGATGCCTTTAATTCTTAATAGGTGGCAATCGCGGCATTTAATATTTTGATAAGAGAACTGCAAAAGTCCTAACCATTAAACATCGACTGTCAAGAGAAACAACTTTAACGACAGAGAAAAAACCCACTTACTTCGAAGCGCTACTATCCTTTTTTCTGAGTTGCTGAGCAAGGTCGTAAACAGTCGCAGAATCGACTAAGGAATGAAGGAACGTTTATGTGATAGGTGTACCTTTTTCATTAAGAATCTTGGCCGTGAACAGGAGATGCAAAAGCTGATCGCTGGTCAGTGAGGAGGTCAGTTTCTTCCTCATGAATTGTCCAAAGTTGGGGACTTGTATCTGCAATGAGCAAAAAAAGCATTTTATGTAATCTAACTTTGGCACGCAAAACCGGTCTACCCTTCAGCTTAGCTGTTCTTTGCCCAGCGCTTTAACGGGCTAACGACGAAACGCAACAGTGCCGTCAGTGTTGCATTCGCGCAGTGTTAAAGATGTTTCCACGTCTTTTGTTGCACACCGTCTTAACTGCAAACGCGCAACTTGCTTGTCGACCCCACCACATTGTTCAGTAGCTGATTTTGGTTCTGGACTGAGTAAATGACAGCTCAGTAGGAGTCAGATTTGTATTCCAACCGCTCCCCTGTATCGATTTCTTTGGCCTTCGCTCTTGGTTCGCCCACCAAGCGTTGGAACCCTTGTGGAGAACCACTGGTCAGATTACATTGAACGTAGGCTTACATTCCAGTCCCTAATCCCTTGTTAACCGTACCTTACTCCGTTAACGCCACTGCCCTAATACTACAGAACCGCATTAATCGCCCGAGTTATCCTAATCTTCACCAGAGTTGCGTCTATTCCATAGAAGGGCACTGTACAAAACTACCGAGAACACTAACAACCAGACCGCAAAGGGCTGAGTTGTGCAACGCCGACTATCTTTTACAATACCGCAAGGTTCGGTGACGGCATTGTGGCAGGGCAGCTGTGAACCGCCACTAAACACTTTCATGTCACTGATCCCTTACGGTTAGGCTCTTCAGTCAAATCGGGCGGCTGTCGTGGACCCGCCTTTACTTCAGAAAGTGTTGTGATTCATACTACGGGGTCTGCGAGAGCCGACATACTTCGCAACCCCGGTTCATTGGTGCTAGCAAACAGTATGCGACCTGGACTAGGCAGTCGGGGAATGATACTTGATATTTGATGTCCGAAAGTCCCTCGACCCTAATACCAAAAGCCTAACTTGTGGTCTTCATCAGTACAATGGGAGTGCCTGCTGTTTGTCTGAAGTCCAAGTCCTCGAGGCAGGTTCCTCTGAAATCAAGATCACGGTGACCGACACCTACTTCATCCTGTCACGGCGGACCATGGACTCCTCTGGCAGACACCCTGTGGCAACTGCTTTCTCAACCGGTGAGCCATGCTTTGCTGGCGTGGGGACTAGTCAGTGGCCGGCTATCTGACGTAGGACAGAAGGGACACTCCACAAAAACTTCTCTCGTTTGTGCATAGGCGACAACACCAACTACTGACCAGAAAGATAAACATCCAAGCAATAAGAAGTGGCTGACGAACTTCCTCGCCGTGATCTGTTGATTGTTGGCACAGGTTAAGATGGCTGACTTGGATTATGTGACGCGCCTTCTTAAGTAACTACAATACCGTCCACTTTGGACCTGTTTCGTGATGAGATAATGTTGATAGAATATGTAGATTTAATGGATATAACAGTCTGGCTGTCACCGGAACGTGCTTCTCAAATCACCAATAATACTCACCGACGAGAAATTCGAACACCGGGCGGCCAGGCAAAGTGCCAACGTCTACGAACCAAGGTCTCGTTCGCCTCCACGCACGCCTGAGAGTCTAACTCACTCGCGCTTCAATGTGTCATTATACAAGCTCGATGTCGCGCAAGACGACCGATGCTATGGGCACAAAAATCCCGTTAAAAGTGGTGACTTCACTGAAGCCCTCAGGCGCTAGGCAGTTGGTCTAATTTTGGATTCATCCAGTGACGCCGCAATCAGCTCACGGGCCTTGGTATTCTCCCCAGACGGATCAAACTACGTTCCGCGACGACAAACCCTTCCGCTAACTCTGCAATATGATAGCAGAGTAGCCTAGAGATGACCGTAAGGTTATTGGACTAAAGATGCTGCCCCTCTAGTGCAGGTCTTAGACACCTGCAACACTCGGAAGCACTGTCAGTCTATTCGCCCAGTTAGTAGTAGGTCTTCCACAATGGGCGACTGTTTAGGATGCCAATGGCGTTTTTTAATGGTAAATCAGTCAGGGCCGAGCGCTGGTGGGAGCGCCGGGCGTCCGTTGAAACATCGTCACTCCCCACTCGTCCGCATCAAGGTTTTATCCTTTTCCAGCCTATTCTGTGTTGTGAGACCCTCATTCTTCGCGGATAATCATGGCTTCAACACGAAGACTGAACAACAATAATAACAACAATGACGCCCTGGGGGGGGGGGGG
>CACRXP010000887.1:201311-217535 GCA_902702965.1 Spirometra erinaceieuropaei | reverse complement strand
GTGGTGCGGACAATATACTTTCGAAGTTTGCAAGGCTCGTGTTGACACTGGCGCCCTGGCTCTTTTAAGTGAGGGACCAGATCCGGTGGCTTGGAAGTGCATGCGACTTGAGAGTGAGACCAACCAGAGTGCGTCCAGAGCTGAGCATTGATATGCCGATTATATATTCATACTCCGATGCAGTCTAGAACTTCGTTATGACTACCAACGGTCGGCGGTCATCTGCCCTGTTGACTTACCTACGAGGCTCATCGCAAGTCTCTGCGACGGATGGTAGGGTTAGACCGTTCGCTGGCGAAAATTATCACTGCGGTCAAGGACTGCTGTCGTTCCATCATCACTCAAGTTCTGACCCATAACGATTTCACCAAAATGGTCGATATTCGGTCAGTTTTTTCGACATAGATGCATTCTATAACCTACGCCGTGAACTGAATTTCCGGAGGGGGTATACGGAATTTTTACAGCACTGGATTTGTGCCCGGACGCTGAAAGAGTGACCTCAACTACGTTGACGATATCATCCTGCTGATTTCACGCTGTGATGACCTACAGAATCTGGTCACTAAATCTCTAATTGTTTCGTGTGCTATCCATCAAAATGGTGTAAAGGTTGCGACTTTAGATGGAACTCTGTAATTACTTCTAGTATCACAGGCCATCTTGGGAAGAAATACAATTGAGGTAAAAAGCTTATGTAAAAAGGCAAACCGTATGCGTACCTTGCACGTGGCGGCACCCAGGATGGATGCGCCAGATACAGCATGATACAAAGCCTCGATATCTTCGGAATTCATACTGGCCTGAAACAAAGGGCAGACCTTTGCCACCGCATCAAAATTTTCTCCGAGGCTTTTATATCCAAGAACAGCAAAGTGCGCAGATTTGGCATCGACCAGGGATTCCGTAAGAACACGTTTTACGTGTTCCTTATCAGCTGCAGTGAGGTGTCCAATAGGTAGTGCTGGTGGTTGTCCGGGCACCGTAAGTGCCAACCCGCTGAACAACGTTAAGGCCAATAGTTTGAAAACTAGAAGGTAAAATCGTTGAGATAGCGTTAAAAAACGGTATAATGGCGCTGTATAGTGTAAACTGCAAGGTTCTATTTGGTTCAGCAGACGTATCCAATTTTCGCTCAATATTTAGCACTAATGTGTCCAGTACCAGCTTCGATTTTATCGCTAACCACTTAAAATCGATTAGCCAAACGTATTTATGCTCATTGAACGTAAGCCTGCGAAGCGAAGGTAGTTTTGGCTGCTGCTGTCGAGTTGCGACTGCTCCATATTGACAGTTGGGACATGACATGGTCACAATCCGTTACTCAAATGCCAACCAAGGACTTAACAAATGGATCATAGAGCCAAAACGTAAAAAGACAAGCTGCAAAACTCGCACGAAAAGACGCTAAGCAAATTCTACAAAAGCCTATTCGATGTCATGTAGGCGAGAATTTGTTGAAGAGGAATTTTCTTACAGCGGGCGGTCGATTTTCGAAAGGCCTTTCCTAACGGAACGATGTGGACATGCCAACAAGGGCATCTTGGTGCAGCGTGGACGCGTCCGTTCATCTTATTACTACAGGTGATGCACACCACATATGCGCACCAGTCTTATATTAAAGGTGGCCTTGCTTTCGAGCGAGGGACTTCGCTTAATAGCCCATCGTGTGGTGGTGTCTCTGGAAGCTTCGAAAAGCAGCTCATCATTCAAGACAACTCAGACGTTCCTTTCCCCTGAGGTCATACGTTAAGAACTATGAAATGAGGAAGTCGATCCACCCTAGACACTATGGTAACATGGAAGAGCCGAGGATGCGTAGATGGAGCTGTTATTACCCGGTGAGGCATTTATTGCCAACCTGTTTGCATTTATCTCTGGCACAAAATCCTGTAAATTAGTCACATCGAAAACGCGGCCGGCCCAACAGGTGCCCGTCTACCAAAACTAAAAATGGTTAGAGTGAAGGCCAAATAGTTGTGTATACGTCTGCCGAGGTATGCCACAGAGGTATATCACTCAGATAGCTCAATTAAAATACATCAGAATAAGATATTCAAAGGGAGATGTCCGACGTTTGGTCCTTGGTCCACGACCCCAGGTGGGTGACTGAGTTAAAAATAAACTAGGCGAGGGTGAGGATTGAGCGGGCTCTTAAACTAATGTTGACCATACATAGTAGCAAGGCCGAGTTATTTGACCGCTTATCGGAAAACCCGATATTATAAAAAACGACATTCGATTTTCCTCGATGAGCGACTTTTAGCTATACTGGGATTGGTGCCTACAATGGAGTCCCCCACCCTCTCCTGATCCACTGAGATTTAAATAACGATGGTTTAAGCTTCCTCTCTCCAGATGAAGAAGAAAGTAGGCAAATGTGTTTTGGCTTTATACGAAACGAAATAGTGTCAAATACAGAAGTATACAGACCGAAAGGACAGGAGACAGATAATGCTGAATTTTATCCTTAGGAAATTGATGCATCGAAGACATAATACAACGAACCAGTGACCATTACTGCCGATTGTCAAAACGTTACCGATAGAAGCGAGGAGACGAATTCGAGGAAGCAGTTCAGATGCGATTGTTGGATAAATAAGTTTACTGACATGGCGTTTATAATCCTCACTCGAACTCATCATCGGAGACAGTTGCAGATAAGAGTTTAGGCATAATGAGTGCAGTAATTGTGGACCGCAGTTGTCATGCAACCGCATACCTGCTATGGTTAGCAGCTATTGCTTTCATTACGAGGGGGTCGCAATTGACGTGATAATGGCTTGTTAGTATGTATCTGAGTCGTTAATTAAAGCCAAAACACCGTCGCCGATTCTGGGCATAGTAATCACCCGGCAGTTTGGCCCGCTGTCACTGGAACTGTTTGTCGCCCGCGCTCTCCTTGCGTGGCTAGTTATTCTGTCGAGGTCAAGTTCCAGCACATAATATGGACGGGGAAGGTCATTGGGCCTGTCAATCGACAGCGGGCCGGAGAACCATGACACAAGGAACTCGCAGCTTATGCTGTTATCATCTCTTGTAAGAATGTCGGCCTCGTCAAACTTGCAAATGTGGTCGGGTCCAGTCGAATGAGCCGCAACCTGAATGTTAGCGTCCTTCCACTTCACTGCTGTGGCATGTCCGGAAAAAACATGCTCGCACATGCATTCACCAACCTTTGGTAACGTGCGTACCTAAAGTCTTTCTCCCAGTAATCATATAGTCTCAACTAGGATTTGCATTTACGGAGACGACTAATTAGTGCCCAAACTTTTGAATTTATGACTTTCCATTAAACTCCAGTCTGGGTTGGTCAGAATACACTTACTTATGGTTCACGTCTGTTGTATCCGATATAGCCGGCCCTGAAAGGCACGGTTTGCATACTGTTCAGGTCTATCAGAAAGTTCTTTGTGTGTATTAGCTCTGAGTTTTGAGATGCTAAAAACTCAGGCTAGGGAAACCCAGACGGACTCCTTGAGATAATGGCCGCAAAGACTAAAAATGCGAAGCATATATTTCATCTACAGGAATGCTGATGATCCCGAACCCTATTTGTGTCCGCATAGCATCTTGTTTCCCTGTGACAAGTATCATGCGGCGCTTGACGTCTCAACAGCCACTGCGTCCAATCTCATTATCAATCGGTCTAATTCGCACAGAAAACTGACGCAGTGCAGTGAACCCACCTCGCATCCAGGGCTCAGTTCCCCGATATTGTCAGCGTTACGATTAGAGGCTGGAGCTGGATACAAAAAACACCATAAGATCGTGTAAGACTCTCCAAGAATCCAGTGGCGTAGTTTAACAGACTGGGCGGTAGAACACAGGCTTATCGGGCACCAGATCGAATATCGGACGGCTTAAATAGATTGTTGTGGACCAGAACCCGCGTACTGTTGGAGCGATAGTAAGTCCTGACCATGGCGCTGTTTTGCCGACATACCGTCTATTTCCACTACTCGCCACAGACACTTGCAATGGATGTAAGCAAAGGCTGCAGAGGAGTCAAAGAAGTTGATAGCCGTCGGTTACCGGTAGTCGTACCGAGATTCAAAAATTCGTCGGTGTGAACATCTGGTCCGCGCGTCCACCTACAACATCCTGTTTGGTCGGGTCATGTCCTCGAGCCACTCACGTTGAAATTTCCTGAGAATGACAAATGCGAGGGAATTCGAAGGAACGTCGATGTAGCTTATGCCGGGATATTCTTCGCACCGTGTTCTGCCTCCCTCCTTGAAAACAGGCACAAGAATGCTAAGTCCCAGTCATAAGGAAAAACCCCACGCTGCTCAACCACCTCATGAAGCTAGGGTGCCAGGGTCGATACAAAACTCGTAGGTATGAATGGTAACACTGTGCTCCCCAGGCACCTTGCTGCGCAACAGCACGATTTCGCCCGAGGATAAAACTCTAATGTAAAGAGCGGGGGCGTGATTGATTGGTCACCGAAGTTGGTGTTAGAAGTATAAACCCAGAGCTTGACCTTGGCCTTTATGAACAAAGAAACCATTACTCAGACAGTGAACAGACAATGCAGAGAGCCAACCACCAACTTAAAGGATGATTTGGTAGTTTTAGAAAACCAACACTGGAGGCCTGTTCAATGAGGGTCACTATTCCAACCCGGTATTTTTGTCGTCATTTCTGACCCACTTTGCTCTTATTTTGCGGAGTTGGTGGAGAGGATCATCGTTGCAGAACTTGGCTTGCACGCCCTAGACAGACAACTGCAAGCTCTTTCTGCTGAGCCAGCCACCGCGGCAGCGCTAGGTGGATTAATGAATTTTTTGTTGCCTCAGACCAATGACGCTTTTAATGACAATTTACTACTTACTACTTTCCCCTCCGACTCGGGTCGTAAACAGAGACCGGTTTTCTGTGCTCAGAGACTCGATTGCGTTGATTTGTTGTAGTTCTGAGACCTGAAGACGTCATGTACGCGAAAATCTAGGTGTGAATGACTTCGTCTTAAATGACAGTCCCCGCTCACTGCGACATCGCAAGGACAACCTAAGCCATCCAAGAAAGACGACTGAGATAGTTTGGGCACGTTCTTCGTTATCCACCTCAGGCGCTTAGTGTTACTGCACTCGATCCGGTACCGCTAGCCCGTTAGAGGCGTCGAATAGGGTGTCGGCTCAAAACCTGGCTCGACACAGTTCGTCAAGACGTGGAAGTGGTTCTTGAACCTTGGGTATTCGGTCTTCGTCGTTGGCGAAGAGGGGTTGAACTGTCGAGATCTGCTGTCACAGATCGCCACGCGTTAAGGTACAGTCCGGGACATCATGAACGCCGGTCAAAATCAGGCATGATCGAAACCGTACCAATTACAAGTAAAAACGAGGATAGGTGAAGTTTTAGGCATAAGCGAACGAAAACATGGTTGGATCCATGGGTTTTACCAGTTTCAGTAGTAAACATCGATCTGCTACTGTGGACCCAGTTGCATAATCTTGAATCAACTAAAATGTTCGAGCCTCAGGCGTTCCACACTTCGGGTTAGGGTATGATTGGCTGAAAGGCTAATAAGCCAGAAATGGCCACTCCAGTCTACCTTGTCTTTGTCGGTAATAAAGTGCTGCATCAACCTGATTGGCCGTACAGTCGTCATTTGAACTTCAGCAAATCAGATGTTTTTTTGCGGCTCTGAAAGCATATGTTCATAACAAACCGCCGATTCCGATCAGCAAAGTTCAGCATTCTCTTATCATCGATGAATTGAAAACCAAGTTGAACGCAGCCTGGGTCCATTTCGGTCATTCTGGTCCCCACAAACAATCAGCTGATCACGGTAAGGGAGTCTTCGAACTAACTCTTGCAACTGTGAATAAGTTTCTTTACCGTGCTGAATGCCAGCTGATGTTGGTGTGCACATGGAGTCGACAGAGGTGTTCGTAAAGCAACCCTTTAGTTGTACGTAAGCCAGCCGGTCGTTCATTGCTTCCGAGCAAGCAGTGCAAGGTTCGCTTATTATTATAGGACGATCGTCACACCGTCTACCAGAAGTCGCGTGGGCCGCTGCGGTATAGGCTGAGGTGGGAGTTGATCCTAGACAAGGATATTCCTCGTGCACCCGAGTCGGAGATTTTGACTTGGGACAGACAGGAGACACCCATTATGGAGACCGCACCGTCATACTTTGGACACCAGAATCCAAGAACGTACGCACATTACAACATTCAATAACATGAATCCGTTGTCAATTGAGTAGTCCAGCTCACATACTATTCGTCCACACAACTGGACCATGGTCTCGCAGCACGTCGCATCGTAACAGAGGTAACTTGGATATTTTGAGTACAGACAGGTCTCCCGCGGCCGATTGGATTGTTTGTTCAGCTCGTCTCTGGCTTAATCAGAGAGCGGCAGTGACGGCTCACATCGGGACTTGCGGTAGTTTATAAGGGTCGGTGTCGAAATACTGAACGAGTATCGACCGGTTTGAGGTTATTATAGATTAGAACTGGAGCGATGGTGGATGCCACGTTAACTTGTTGCCTTAACCCAAATCTAGACAGGCAGAGCGATAGCGTGTTCGCACGACGGCGTGGTCGAGGAGGTGGTACCCAGGAGTTTCCCAACAATAAACGCGGCAATTAGCGACGCCTAATAAGAAACCAGTTCCCTTGCTTGGTCGGGTGTGAGCTGAGTTATCACGACCTAAATTTGCATCGACTATATTAATTGGCGGTGAGCAGTACTGCCGTCGTAGTGCAATAGTGACGTATGTTTCGCCGTTTGAATAGAACTACGGTGAGCTGCCTCGATGGAAACAAACAACTGAAAGTGAAGGAATAAACGGGAATTCGTGCGTTAGACGTCAAGAGCTTCAAAAGCGGGATGGTGAGAAACTTACGGATCATCCTAACCAACGACACGTTCACTGCACGTAACAGATTTGATGCAGCCAAACAAGCCACTCATATAAGGCCCTGTGAGCTCAGTTTCCCGATGGATTTGATGTTTTCCGATATCAATTGCGTAAATGTGAAACCCCAATCAGCCTAAGAGAAAAATCTCATCCGGCGTTTACAATGTTGTATGAGACTTTGGAAAGGTACGCAAACTTTTCGGGTCTTTGGCTGATCGTGTTTGGAACTCTACTGGTAACGCCGTCTTTTATTCCATATTTTCTGTGTTAAATCATTTAGTTGTTTCGGAACGTCTTAAACTTTATCTAAAGAAATTCAGTTCCATACTGGTCGTGAAGGTTTTCCTTAGCCCCATTTTTCGTGCACTGGGTTTTCTGGCAGACGCATACTCGTGTATTTACAGTACCCCCAATGTCACTATCGACACAGTTTCTATTGTGTC
The DNA here is from genome assembly GCA_902702965.1 of Spirometra erinaceieuropaei. Taxonomy (NCBI): domain Eukaryota; kingdom Metazoa; phylum Platyhelminthes; class Cestoda; order Diphyllobothriidea; family Diphyllobothriidae; genus Spirometra; species Spirometra erinaceieuropaei. The sequence continues at coordinate 210,218 of CACRXP010000887.1, read as the reverse complement.
AGTGCCTTTGGACCTCGGTTTGATATAAGCAGTAAAAAGATTGACTTTTTTCCTTTTAGGATTGAAGGAACTGGGCGTGGTTACTTTATGTATGAGACGTGCCACCATCAGAAAAGCAAACAGAATAAAATAAGGAACTCGTAGGTCTATCCTTATGCTCATTGTACAACGCAGCTGCTCTGCATTCGTGCCTAAATGTGATAAAATATGCCTGCCATAACATACCTCGGCTGGCGCCAACGCGTGTTATAAGTAAGTTGCCGCTTGGTGTTGATAGTTAACAGATCACTACAAGCGAAGAGACGAGTCTCATGAAGCAGTCGTGAAGAAGGAGACACGATCACTGGGACAGGAGCCTTATACGCGTGACGTTTCAAATTCCTGCCTGAACGCATCGTCAGACCCGATAGCAAATAGGTGTTAACAGATCACATATTCATGCTTGAATGTAGAATGTCCACCTCCAAATATACTGGGACTTTCCTACCCTTGACAAATTTTTTGGGGTGTTGTATCAACATTGCAACAAGCACTGTTGACTGGAATCAACTCAAGACCTTCCTGAATTACCCACGGGACTCTTGTTTCTCACAGCTACTTCATGCATTAGAGGATCACATTTTATTGAGTCTGTACAGAACTTCATTTATGCTCTTTCCATTTTTTCCCTGTCATCTTTCACAGGTGAAGCGCAACTCAATAACAAGCCCCCCTGTTTGGAATACTTATGTAGTTTTAATGTGTTCACAGTACATAATCGGTGACCCCGTTTCTCTACGTTCAGTCGCACTTCTGTTTATTGTGGCTGTCAGCGATGCGAATACTGACTTCTTAGCTGCCAATCCCCTTCCCAATAAACTGCGGCCGTTCTCCTTCAGTGATCTACATGTCTGGTTTGGGCAAACTTGAGCCGTATTCACTACACACAGTATAACCGTCAAGCGCACATGCTATACGTACGTGGTGCAGTTCTTACCCTAAGATATTACCGTTAACATCGAAGCCGTTTTAGGTTCTATCATAGCAGACAACCCGTTGTTAGCAGTTTCGTGTGTGCAGAAGAGGATATGTGGTGTTCATTCGGCCAGAAACCCACCATATCGAAGCCGCCGTTCTCAGTCAGACAAAAGGCAGTTGTAAACTTTCTGCAGGTACAAACTCCTTCACAGTCCGAAATCAGGAAAGTGCGATCCTCCGTGCACATTCCTCTAAAAAACCCAACTGTAGAACGATGATGTCTGAAGATAACGACAACGATCGTTGGTGGTCATTTGCAACCCAAGTCGCCCATTTAATATCCTCGATAAGCTGAGCGGTCTCCATTTTCTAGTGGATACCAGTGCAACGTTTGGCGTGTTTCCACCTCCCGAACTGTCGTTAGTTTTAGTTACAAACAGCAGGTCGCACCGGCACGAACACGTTCAAACAGCGATGAGTTACTTTCGAACCTGATTTTTTTCAGTGACTGTCTTCCGGTCTGACATTTACTTGTCCACTATTAGGGTTAATTTCTTATCATCTTTCGGTCTAGCGGCAGAATTTAAGCATCGCCAACCCGTCGATACCATCCGTTAACTTTTTAGAGTCGGCATTCTCACGTGTGAACTTTCGGACGTTATCTTTTGACCATTCCAAGTTCGTCATTTGCTATATTTTTGACGAACTAGTCGTCCTTTGCCAAACGTTTTCGGTCCAACGAAAAAGATTGGCATTCGACTAAGCACCTGACTGTCATTAATTTGTAACTCGTGCATGCCCATCCGTGTAGACTTCATCTTGAAAGGCTCTGGATAGCAAAGAGGGAATCCTAACACACGATAAATTTGGGGGTTGTCTGTCTTTTTTCTGTCCATGGACTTCTCTATCGCATGTGGCAGCCAACAGATCACCTGAAAGCTGGAGCCCATGTAACCGTTATCATGCTCTGCACTAAACCATTGGTCCGGATTAGTGTCCGATTATCCATGCCCACCATTTCTCTCAGATGCTCCCTGAAAGAACCACTGCTCATGTCTAGCTGTCATTAATATATTAGTGCCATCCTGAGTTCAGTCTTGCCTACCTGAAGGTCCTCATAAGAAGCATGAGTAGAGATACACTGATTCACTGACTTTTCTGGGCGAAATGCCTCGAATGCGTGAGAGAATTCACGGAAAGAGAAGCGCCTGTCAGGCTGACTTCGAAATAGGTTTACAGCGGGGATTTCGTATCTAGTTTCTCCTGCTCGTCGTCACATGAATGGCAAGTGCTCGAAAACAGTGTGGTTTGCGCCGTGTCCATCAAAGATTTTGCTGTTGGCCAAGATTGTGCCAGAAAGCCTGCCCTGCGTTTATTAGCATGACGGTATTAGCTGTGCTCGTTTTTACTTGATTTTTGAATCCGTTGATTTATGCCATGTCCACAGAACACCCTATTTCGTCAAAATCCTTGAAAAAATTATTGCCATGAAAATTACTAACTTTTGCGTAACCAATCAAGTTATTATCCTTTCCCAAAATGACGTTTTACCAGATCGCCCTTGTGAAACATGTCATATATCCTTTCTCAATTTACTTACCTCTCTTCCTAATGATCATTTGTCTGTGGTCGTTGTTTATCTTAATCTCAGGAAAACCTTTGATAAAGTATCACATAAAAGACTCTCGATTAAATTCGTAGCTCTATGAATTCGCAGTCCCCTAATAGACTTTATGAAGTCATGCCTGTCTAATCGTAAACAAAAGGTTTTAGTGGGATCTTTATTTTACAGTGAAAACCCGATTGTAAGTAGTGCCCTAAAAGGGACCGTTTAAGGTTCCCTTTTGTTCCTGCTTTACATAAATGATATCTCAGCGGCAGTCAAACATTCTCAATCTTTTATTTATGCTGATTGTTGTGACCCGGAAGAAAGGTAGGACAGGAAGAGAGCCGGTTCGGAGGCCAAGCACTTTAGTGGTAACTTGCGGACACGGGGGGCTACAACTCGTTAGACAGATGTGCTATTTATACTGGACCCCAGTGCGTTCTAGAACATTCCGTCCAGTGACGTACCAGCCGTTGAGGGCGTTATAGAATGTTCCTGCCCCGGGCGGGTTGGTCGTTGATTGGCCACCGCGTGCGCGATAGTCCTCCGCAGAAATGTCTGGAGTGTTCGACCAGCCACTGATTGGGCACACACGTGGGCAAAGCCACCACACGTGCTCGGCACTGCAGTGCACGCCGGTCGGCCGTCTAACTTCACGCGTGTCTCACGCCGCGGCTTGGTCCCCTGTTCAGCGTCTTATGCCATGGCTGTACGCCGCTTGCACTCTCCATAACACTTCCTGCTTTTGAAAGTTTGACATCGTTTCTCTTCTTCTTCGGGTCCAAGGCCAGTTTCCTTGGCGGTTGCGTTCTTCAGCTACTGCTACGAACGACGCGTAGTGCTGTCTAACTGTCTATCCTGGGGCTCGGAACCTCAAAGTTATCACACAGCAGTTCGAGGGCCATTTCACTGTTTCTGGTGTGTCTAGTCCTGAGCTGATTAGCATGCCTCCTTATTTTCCCGGCTGCTGTTTCCATCTCTAACACCACACCTCTGGATTTTTTTATTATACCCTCTATTCAGGGCTTCTCTCCAGTTCTGTAGTTGCGAGAAAACACCTCCTCTCCCTCGCAAAAGTAATGTTTTGTTGTTTGTGGAACTCGAGCTTTCGGTTGTAGGTACTGTAGTCGCGTATCCTGCTGTCGTTCCAAAATCCGTTTGGTTGGTGTCTGGCCCCAAAGATCACTTTATGCAGTTGTTCTATACGCTAAAAGAAATGTTTTGAGATATTCCAGTTTAACGCCAATGTTCCATTTTTTCAGTGCCCTCTTGAAAGTGTCGACGAAACGTTCTGAATGACCATTCGCTTGTGGATGTAATGACGGTGACGTCACATGTCGAATCCCCCATTTCTGACGCAGTTGTTGGAAAATCGATAATGTGAACTGAGTGCCGTTATCCGTCACAATCTCCGTGGGGATGATATATCTCGCTATTAGTTTTTCCGCCTTTCTTGCCGTGATATCAGCAGTAGCTGCCGAGACGTCGAAAACTTCTAGCCACTTTGACCATGCACGTACAACATTTGGAAACATTCGGTTGAAAAACGGACCCGCGAATTTCATATGGACTCTACTCCAAGGTCTCGTTACCTCCTGTTATGGCACGGGTGGTACTCTCGGTGGGTTCTTAGCCTCACGTCCACACGGGTCGCAGCTTCGAACGAAAGATTCCACGTCGTTATCAATTCCCGGCCAATATACGTACTTGCGGGCCAATTGTTTCATGCGGACCATATCCTAATATCCGGCATGGAGCTCCCACAAAACTTGTTACTGATAACTGACTGGAATCACCACTTTGTCATCGCACATTATGCAGTCTTCCGTGATATTCAACTGTTCCTTTCTGTTCCTGAAAGTCTTTATAGATGAGCGTACTTTGTCGTCGCTGGGCCAACCATTCCGAATAAATTCATTCACCTGGCGCAAAAGGGGTCTACTGTAGTGTCGGCCCTAATGTGCTCGGTTGAGAGTGGCAACTGCCGGATGACACCTCTAAGCTTGTCTTCATCTTGTATTAGTGTGCTGGCGACAACCACGTCTTCTTGATTTTTGTTGCCTGCACTCAGTTGTGATAAGGCGTCCGGAGCTTCAAATTTCTGAGTGGGCACATACTGAATCTTAAAGTCATAGTTTTGAAGAATAGTACTCCGGCGTTGTATTCTCCCAGCTACGTTCTGGGGAACCCCATTGTTAGTACCCAAATGGAACTTCAGTGATTGATGATAAGTGTGCATTGTGAATGGTCTGCCATAAGTGAGCAGGTGGAATCTCCATACGGCAAAGATAACAGCCAGCGCCTCCTTTTCGATCTGGCTATAATTCCGTTCTGCCTTCGTCAGTTACCTGGCGGCATGCATGACTGGCTGGCCCCTACCATCTACGTCCTTCTGAAGGAGCATTCTATCTAAACCGTAGTCAGTGGCGTCTGCCTGGACAATGGTCTCTTTATCACCATCAAAGTGCGATAGCATAGTCGAGTCGCATATCTTTGTCTTTATGGTACCAAATGCGTTTTGACACTGTGTGTAGCAAATAAACTCCACGTCCTTGCACAGAAGTCGGTTGAGTGGAGGTTTTAAGCTGTGCACTCTCCATAATACTGAAGATCTTAAATGTATGTATTCATTTACTTACTCAACGACCCAACATTGTCTGGAGCAAATCCATGCTGACTTGCTCGCTCTCGCAGCGTGGACCTCAAAATGGCCAATAGAATTCTCTCCGTTTAAAAGTCGCTGTATGTGTTTTGGACCTGATAGGCTACCCCATCTGGTGGTCTTTCAAGACACATCTATGACGGAATGTGCCACCACCAAGGATTAAGGTTTAAGCTACAAAAATGATCTTGATCTCTCGCCACACGCTGACAGAATTACGGCCACAGTTGTCCAAATTTGTAATTTTATTTCTTATAATTTCTGTTTTCCTGAAACTAAATAATGACTTTATCAAATAGTCGTACTTTCCATTTTTGAGTATTGCTGCCCATTCTGTGAGTTGATGAATGAGGCTAGTCGTTCAAAAATTGAAAATGTTCAAAGACATTTTACCAGAGGACTCTTACATTCGAAACACCTAAATATTTCTTATTCAGATCTATTCCGGCTAACTAACCTAAAATTTTTATGGGTTCGAACGCTAGAAGAAGGCTTCTTTCTCCTCTTTCGCATTAATAATAGCTCAAATTTTCCTCGAATTTCAGCCCTTTTCTCTAGTAGTCACTCACATGATCTTCGCGATTCTTCCTTTATTATCCCATCTCCTATTTCCTCCAACTCCAAGGGCTCTGGTTTTGCTTCCAGGTATACTTTCCTCTAGAATAACCTTCCAATAAATATAAGATTCTCAGATAATCGACATACTTTTATGAGAAGTCTGCACCTTTGTCGGAATACTTACCATATCAAACTTTTATTTTTTTCATCCTTCCCGGACATCTCTCTCTATGACACTGAGAAAGGGCCATCGAGAATTCAGGACACCGCCACTTAATCTCTGTATCCGCTCGCATTTCCTTCTTTTGTGTGTAATTTCGCTTCCTAGAGCCCTTCATCAGGAATTTTAATTTTTTCGATTTTCCAGGTTAGGCATGTTGCCCTTCACAGAATGCGACATTCTTCCTAACAAACGCTCTCAAAGGAGTAGCGTAGCTAGGTGGACGTGCACGCTCTAAGCCGCCTCAATTTTGCTGATCGCCGACACACCCGAATTTTACTCTGGCCCTCGCGATTTCGAATCCCCATCTCGTAGACCTTGATGCCAACGCCTCATTTTGACCCCACATGGTCTGTTGACGTTCACAGCATGAATCCTCTGCTTTCGTCATTTGCGAGGAGCTTGGTCGTCCAACGAGGAGGTCTACGCTCTTATGACCGCCCTAGCGCTTAATGTTCCATTCTAGGCTAGACTCTAAGCGGACTGTGCCCGGTCGCGACTAGGTTCCTCTGTCCTGCCACTTTGAGGCGGACTACCTCATTCGGTTAAGGGAGTTCTACCTTTACGATTTACGTTCTGAATATCTTATAAAACACCATCTGCAGGCCAGTCTTGTTCGATCCGCATATGTTACCTTTCATGAGCAGCAGTTTTTTCTCCTGCAAAGGCAACCAATTCATACTCATCTAGCTTTCTTCAAACGGAGTTTTTCACTGCTCGCTGATCATTTCTATACGTAACTGTTTATTATGCAGTCGAAAACTTAATAATGTACAGAATCCAACTAATTACTCTAAAATTTACTTGAAAATTTAAATTTACTTACTATGACGAGACACTAAAAGGTCTTTTAATAAAATCATTTATACATTTTTTTCTCGATACATTGTTTTCAGCAACTTGCGGTTCCTGTTTACTGGACAGGCGCTGAATACACAGGTTTTTTCCTTTGCAACTTAGCACCCTGCAACCAATGTGTGCACGGCTACGTGGAATAAATGGTTTCGCCTCTTCCTCGCTAACCGGTGTTTATTTGCACCAATGGGGGAAGATTTTCAGCTTTTCAACCAATATACTGCAAACGGTACTTTTTTGCTGAAATAGTTAACCTATCCTTAGTGTGCAAGCTGGGTGCACAACGTAATTGTGAAATTTTGCGCCGCTTGAATCTGGTGTTTTTTCCTGTCCACTGACGAGCACCGGTACATTTTCCTCAGAAGCGAGAGTTCGCCAGCAAGCTGGTTTGGGCGTCTGGCAGACCGTAGCCCCGGAAGCCATTTTTCGTTAGTTGTTTTTTTGCCGCGTTCACCAACAGATTTGCTGCCTGCGTCTACGAAGAATATATCATGATGTCAGATTTCATCAGAAAAATCGGCCAGGCACGACTGTACACAATAAACACATTCGTGGCATTATTAAGGGACGGATAACGTAACCAGACCGCCTGATAAAGGAAGTTCGGATTTATACGCTAAAGAGCAGAAGGCAGAACACGTAAAATTACCAGTCGTAGTTAATAATGTCGCAGAATCTAATTCGCCCACTAGCGTAAGTTCAGTTCAGTTCAGTTTATTGAGGAAAATAGGCGTAAGCCTTTGAATACCCTATTTGCAACGTAAAAATGTGTGATATACAGATAAATGTTCTGGGCTGAACTAGTTCAAACACGCCCATAATTGTAGGACAAAATGAGAACGGGTTACAGGGGGTGAGCTCTTCTTTTCATCGCTCTTGGTCATTTTGGAACATAAATATGTCAAGATTCTTTTTAAAACTTTGTATGGATGGTGACGTCACAACATCTACGGGAAGGGCATTCCATGGTTTGACCACTCGAACAGAGAAGGAGAACTTCCGTACATCCAACCCTGCATGCTGAGTGCGCAGTTTTAACGGGTGACCTCAGAGGATGGTCGTGGTAGCAAATTCAAAAAGTGTTAATAACAGGTAGTTTTATTGTGTCAAAAAGTTACATAACTAGCTTGCCCGACCAACTGTTGGAACCAAGTTCGTCCAGCTATTCTGAGTGCTTAATAGAGCACTTAGCCGTATAAAAAGACAAAACTCGTAGTTAGGCGGGATTAGAAAACACCCAAATAAAAGTTCAAAGTCAAAAAATATTGAAGTTTACGGGGCCTTCAGTCGATAACATGTCCAAAAGTAAACCAAACTGTCCGCTTGACCACCAGAGTTGCGCGGTGTTTCAGGGTTTAACCAAGTGGAATTGTCCTATGTCAAGCAGGGGATTTCCGTCGACTTTAATATGTTCCAACACCTGCTGAACTGTATGCTTTACCCGAACGAAATGGTAGCCGTTTGAGCAGGATTCAGGATAAGAAGAAATGCTAGCAAACAGTAAGAGACCATGCGACCACGACCTTTTAAGTCCGTTTTGGCAAGAAAGCAGAGGTTCGTTTGTTTACGTCGTGGCCCCATAGTGGGATCGGTCGCGCCAACCAGGCACATGGGCAGCCCGATTCAGGGGCGGCACTGCCTGCCCCCATGAGGGAAAGGGCCTAGAAAAGGTGGCCTAAACATTGCTGGGTACCACGCCGTCTCCAGGCCAGCCAGGGCCGCAGACGTCTTATCATGGTCGAAACAATCAAAATCGAAACAACAACAATACCAATAACAACAACCATACTCCTTCTCCTCATCCTACCTCTTCTACCTCTTCCTCTGCCTATACTTCTCCTTCGTCATCTTCTTCTCCATCTCCCTCCCGTCGCCCCACTCGTCGTCACCAGACTGGCAGGGTGAGTCCGCTCACTCTGGCAGCCTGGAATGTTCGTTCTCTTTTAGACAATCCGAGGAGCAACCGACCGGAACGGAGGACGGCGCTAGTGGCACGAGAACTGGCGCGCTACAAGGTGGACATCGCCGCACTCAGCGAGACCCGATTCT
>CACRXP010000887.1:165147-201131 GCA_902702965.1 Spirometra erinaceieuropaei | reverse complement strand
TGTGTGTGTGTGCTGTGTGGAGTGGCGGACTGGTGGGCTGGGAACGGGCTGAAGCAGCACCTTCCACGGCCCTCTCACGCAAGTGAGAGACACGCCGTTCAACCCCCGTTGTGTGAAATCCTGGTGTTTGTGTGTGTATGGGGGGCCAGGTCGTGCTGTGGCGCGCGCAGTCATGGTCAGTCGACCGTGGCAGCCACCGCGCACGTCCACCACTCCAGTTTGCTGACCGGCTCGGACGGCGGCTGGAGTGTGAGAATGGGAAGGGAGAGTGAGGTCGACGACTCAGCGCACTTTTTCCTCACTATAATCAATCTGACGCGCTTGAAGCTATCACGGTGCGCTAAAAGCCGTGGCTTGGAAGGTTGCCAACTGACGGGGTACGTTGGACCTCCTCCTTAACGGGAGGCGGTCTGAGAGTCAGGCTGCAATGGCTCCTTTTTAATGTGGTCTTTATGACACTCCCACCACAGTGTGGGATCCGAGCCAGGCGTTGGCGGCACGCCTAGGTGCGGCTTCGGCCGTGCCAGCCTCCAAATCTCTGTTGTGTTGGTTGAAATCCTGGTTATTGTTGTGTGGACCAGGGGGTGTGGTGGAACGCCAAGGTGGGGATCCGTCCGAGCCATCCACCTGCGGCCTCCCTCGTCTCCGGTCGTCTTGACTCTGTCTTGACACTGGGCTCGGGCGAGGGAGGTGGAGAGAGTGCAGGTAGATGCAGCGCAAGTCTACTGGCACTATAAACCCCTGCGCAAGTCACCGTCCCTGCTCCAACCTGCTGTGGGGCACACGGTGGACATAATCGAAATCGATGGTCGAACTGTCATGTTTTCATTCAGTCGTACCGTCCCTGTCTAGACGTCTGAAACGCCGCGAATTAATGACGGAATTGAAAAGGAGACTCTCAGGTGGTGAGGGCAACCCGAAAATTACCAGGTGACAAGCAATACAAGGAAAAGTGACAGTGCTACGGAACCAAACAATGCAAACGATAGTGTCGGCAACGTAGTAGAGGCCAGCTTGACACAAACTAATCTGAACACTAACGAGTATTCAAAACGAAGACTTTTGTGTACAAAACCCAGAGTCTGTTTTCGAAGTTCGACGTACTAAGAAGACAGGTAGCCGATACGTCTGCAGATAGCATAGCAATAACATGAACGGGGGAAGCACAGCGTGAGCGATTGCGAATTAGCACTTTCGGGTTACCAATTATATAGGAGAGACAGATGGACTGCCGGTGTGAAGGAACTGTTATGTATTTAGAGAACAACCTTGCCATGTGTTAGAGAAGAACGAAAAAATTAATGACTATGCGGAGGCTATTTGATTGACTAGAGAGGCACGGACAGCGCAGTCCTCTGAAGTTGTGACTATATACCGACCACCGAGGACGGACCGCGACTCAGACACTTGCCTGACGGAAGACATAAAGAAGGTCGCTAGTCGACTGGATGTTGTTCGCGAGGGTGACTTCAATGCACCTAGCACGCAATGGGACGAAATGCTCAAAGTGTGTCTTCAATCACCGTCTCTTAAAACAACATTTGAGACTCTTCTCACACAACATATTCTAGCTTAAACAAGAGGGCGTAAAGGGCAACATGTTAATTGTTTGGATCTTGTCATTACAAAAATTCGTTAGAGCATAGACGAAATATATTGCCTACCCTTGCTCCGCTGAAGCGATCGTGCAGTGCTTTTATGTGAGTACTGTATACATTCTGTACCATATGCAACAAACGAAACGAAGTCGAACAGGTGGCAAGGAGAATTTAGAAAAATGAGAGCTGAAGCGTCGCGAATGGATTGGGGAATTCTCTTTTTCGGAAATGTTATGAGGACTGCAATTTATCCAAGGAATATTTGTTGTATTTCATAAAAAGCCACTGTCCCTTATGAAGGCACGGAAAATCGGGTCGGCGTCAGTGTCTAAAATGAAACCTTGGAAGACAGGTAGGCGAGAAAGGGTTCCTATGGAAGACGTTTTGCAGAGACAACGAACGGACATCAGTTAAGGAATGCAAAGTCCAAAGAAACAAGGTGAAAAGTTTATTTTTTAAAGACGGCAGGATTTTTGAAACACTTTGCCCCACCAAACCGTTAAAAACAAAAATTGCTCTACAGTTCCTTGCAAAGGAGCACAAGTAGCAAGAACCCGGTTTCTGCAATGATGAACGGTGGAGGCCTCGATATATCTGGCGCCGGCGTACAGAGCCCTGCGTAGTAACCTCCAGTCGTACGACGTCGGTCGATGATTGACCTACGTGCCTTATAACTACCGCTTGTCCTGTTTCTGCCACTAGCTCTGACGATGGACTTCTGTACGAGCCTGAAAGCTCAGGATAATAAACGAAGTGTTGCGGTGCTCGACTCCTCTTCTTCACTTATATTTGGCAGTGCATACAAAGCTTGGCACTGCTAGCTCTTCCTCCAGCACGTCTTTGCAAAAGAGGCGGATTTCATCTCACTCACAAACGAGAGCATAGGAGCGCCAATTATTAAAAGTATTATGGTTCAAGAAGGAGTGATCTCTAATGAGTAAAAAGATTTGAAGGAATCTCAATCTCCTGGTTCAGACGAGATTCCAGCAAAACTTAGATGTGGACTTGTACGAGATCTGTCATGGTTGTCCTTCGTCTTGTGTCGGAAATCGTTCGATACCGGAATTCTTCCCACGGATTGGAAAATAGATCACATTACACCGATTTACAAAAGTGGTGACCGCACACCTGCGAAAAACAACAGCCTAGTCAGTCCAACATCAATCTGCTGCAAAGTTATGGAAGAAACCTTCCAAAGGCATTGATGAGTTATTTGGAAATCGATAACCTCTTGTCATGTGCACAATAGGCTTTCGTTAATGAAGATCGGTTAAAACGAACTTGCTTTACACGATACAAAGCGGGGCTGGAGCGCTTGATAAAGACACACTATTCATGTCGCCAACATTGATGTTGGGAAGGCTTTCGATTGTTTTCCGCATCAGCGTCTCCGCTAAAAGTTGAGGATAATGAGTATCAAAGGCAAACTATGTGCTTCGGTGGACCGAAAACGTGCTCGCTGGTCGCTCCCAAGCTGTATGTTTACAGCGGCAGCAATCAGTGCGCATGTCCATGGAGGGTGGATTTCTAGAAGGTTCGGCGCCGGGAACTACACTTCTTTTTCCGTTTATTAATGATTACGCATGAGAATTAGACTGAGTGTGCCATGTTTGCAGATGTCACGAAAATATGAAAAGTCATCAACAGCGCCGCCGACGAGGCGAACCTCCGGGGAAAGCTTTGTCCCCTGCGAGAGAGAGGTCACGCAGATGACTCATGTAATTCAGCTGCGTCTTGAAAACCGGAGCCAGGTCCCTGATTCGCATACTAACAATCGCAATGAAACATTACTCTGAGAAACAGAAACAGGCAGACCTCGGCGTAATGACGACAAAAACTTCAAAGCCGTCTCCCCTCTGTTGTGAAGCGCCCACTGTCGCAGCTAAAACTTTGCGCGTCATCAAGCTGGCATTCACAGTTTACAACAAAGACCGTCTCTTCAATCTCTTCGGCACGTTTGTAAGGCCGCGTCTTGAATAGGCGATTCAAACCTGAAGACCTCGTATGCAGCCGTACTTCAATCTACTCAAAAGCGTTTGGAGTACAGCAACAAAATTCGTCTGGGGTCAAGGAGCGCTGTCATATGTGCCCCGTATAAATGACCTAAATCTCTATCCTCGAAGTCATAAGAAAATTCACGGAGACCTGGATTAAGCCTTCAGTATCCTGCGTGGTTTTTATTGTGACCTCAACTGTCGGAATTTTTTCCAACTCGCTACTAAAACCAATCTCCGGAGACAACCTTTCAAACTACGTATGCCAAAAGGACAATTCGATGTGAGAAATTTCTTCGTCCAAACTGCTTAATGAACTTTGGAATAACTCAGTCTTTTGAGACAGGTAAAGGCTGCTTAACAGACAAATGCCGAATCAAAAAACGAACTATGTGATTATTTAACTTTAAAGCCAAATGCGTTTGCCTAAATCTAGCTCACTTGACACTGCAATGTATTTGCATTTTTGTTAATTCTTCAACATTTAATGAGTACCATGCCATTACAACGCAAAGGAATCCTTGCCTACATTCCCTTTGAGTGAGCACCAACAAGTTTAATGACGTTGTGGCAAACCCGGTAGTTATTCATTAAATTCTGTTAACCAGTCCTCAACCGAAATCCTTATGAAATAGTCATTTCCAAAATCCCAATTATAATATTCAGGATCTTTTTGGTGACATATTTCGAGACATTGTATGTAGGACGTAAATGGGATCCAGCTAATACATAGCTACATAAAAACCTTCCCCTTGCTGTAGTGGGTTTTTTATTCTATTGATGCGCCGAGCTTTTCACATTTGGGTAATTATGAATTAATACTTAGCAGTCATTCAAAGAGCATTCTGTTTATAGCGACACACAATGCGTCGTCCATAAACGCCACCTCTAAGTGTGTCTATCGATTCGAATGTGAGAGCTCAACCGTTGCAAGCGAAGGCGTCCATCGTGTGTCCTACGAAGTGAAAAGAGCACTGGTGACTTGCGCGTGAACTAGTTTGTATTAGGGCACACTCTCGAGACATCTACTGCGCACTCTCCTACTTCAGTCACTAAGTTCCTGTGGTAAGCTGATGTCAAGGCGGTCAGGGATGAGTGCAGTGGTCTGCAAGGCTAAACAGGCCACTTGCGCATGTCACGCGTGGCCCGATCACCGCAGTACGTTCTAGGCTTTCACGCAAGTGACTCAGATCTCATCCAGGTGCGCGTGCTACGGAGGTCGCAGTAAGAGACGGCCATTCTATCCGAAGAGTGCCCGACTGAGCACAACAATATTATCTGCCCGCCAAATAAGACTGCTTTGACGTCGATATCATTTTGCAGTTACTGCCTCTGAAGTTGCCACTGGAACCGTAGGTATAAAATTATTTTATGTGTCACTGGTATTTTTTATCGCGTGAGAAATTATCAGAATTGCAGAGTTGAAGCACAACTTGTCTGTTAACCAAATATAATCCGGACTATGAAGAAGTTCCGCACAGATAAGAGCCTAGAAAAACAAACCGTCCAAGTTCTGGCGCGTCTGAAGTTTTTCAAGGCCTACGCGATCAAAAAATGGCCGATGTTATATCCATTTGGCCAAAGTTTGGAATTCTCCACGCCCTCTTCGCAAGCGCTTCCACATTTGGCCCCTGTTGACGTTCCTCTTTCCCCCTTTTTAACCCTCTTTTGCGCGTGATCGGCGTTCTTTTAATTAACTAATTTTTTGTAATTTGACCTTAAGTTGGGAATTAGATTTGCTTGAACATTAACAAAGGAATTCTTTGTCTAGGGCATCCCTTGTTGATGTCTGTGCGTTTTTTATCAATAGTACCGCATATGCAATGAAATCTGTTTTGGCTTATGCGCGTGACTCAGTTGACGAAGAATTCTACAGCCGAGTTACTCCTGCATATAGTTCCCAACGCATTTAAACTTTTTGAAGTGAGTTGCGAAGTGATTACGAAGTGAGTACGAACAAATAGGCGCATCAATCGCCCATTTTATTGCAAATATTCGCCAAAGTCCAACAAATACAGTCGGAAGTATTCGTTATGATCTCAAAAACGAATATATACTTTCACACTTACCTCACCGTTCATGGACACACAGCAAGTTTTCGGTAGTATTATAGCCAGGATTGGCATTTCGCTTGAAAGTAAGCCTACTAAGATGGGCTTTGGATCTAAGGTTGATGCTAACTCTCTTTGTGATTGTGACTAAGGGCCGGCAAGGCGCACCAAACGCTTAATTACAGCTTGCAGCTTTAAGGAAGCTCGCGCAAGAGAAAAATGGTAGATAAAACGTGGTTATCAGTGCTAGAGTTTAAAAGGCAAAGAATAAGTCACAAGAACAGCTAAAAGACAGTTTGTGAAAGACTTCAACCTACCGACGCGGATACCCATAACGACAGGATGGCAGTGACTCAGCTTCTGGTTTCTATTAAAGACGAACAAAGTGAGTCATCGACGTCCGTCAGCCATTCCGCGTGTTAAATAGAGTCCTTCGTTGAAAGAGAAGAAACAAACGGTTAGCAGGGCTGAATGGGTGAACACCGCAACAGGAATGTGAAGCTAAAATGTCTCCGGTGGGTATCCCTGGTCCTTTCAGTTGACAATGTGGCCGGAACTAACACAAAGGACCACTCTGGCCACCAGAATTGTTTGATCGACCAGAGCTATCCGTGTCGAATTATAGTCGACTAACCAGAGTATCAGAAGAGGTGAACCAAGGAGAAAGATCCAAAGCGATATCAGAAAGTGTACCACCATGGCCACAGTCCGTAAGCAATGGTGATACGTCCATAATGACGATCCCAGAGTCTGTGCTTCAACCTTACACTAAGAAAAGGGGGCAGGATGCAGCCACCAGTTTTCTTCCTGAGATACCACACTGGGTGGTAGTCCAGAGAGTTCCTGAAGCCCCTGTTAACGCCCTGAAAAAAGGGATTAAATACCATATCTTGATATTCCACAATTCGCTAAATGACACCCCAGAACCCGGTAAGATGGTCGAAATTCAAAGATTTCCCGTTTGAAGCCTCTGGTTAGAAACGACGTAGACGACATGTGACCGAGACCGCTGAAAGTCATATTGGGGGGGGGGGCAAACTGCAAGCAGATCTCATCTTGTCGCCAAAGTCTAAGATATGAAACAAACATCGTGGATTGTTTTTGAGCCGGACTACCCTCAAATCGGACGGATGAAAGTGAGAACATTAGTGACAGAACTGAGAAAACATCAAAGCGAGGACGAAGTAAATCTGATAATAGAATGAAATTGAATTGCAGGAATAGAGTGTTCGTTTTTGTGAAATCATTGGATAAAATTGACGACAAACGCACTAGTGTTCAGTTTCACCAAACGTCTGTACTTTCAAAATTAGACAGTGGACTTGAAAAATACCCAGCAGTAACTGTCATGCAAAAGCACTAACAAGCAATTTCCAAAAAACCGAAAGAGCCAAATAATTTGATAATGATGTACACAAATGTACAGTCTATTAAGGACATTGGACGAAATAAAAATGGCTGTGGGCCATTTACAGCCCGATTTGATAGCTCTAACTGAAACATGGATAAATAAGCGGATAGAAGGCGCGAAAGTCATTTTGGATGGGTTTCAGCTCATTCAAATGGACCGAAATGAACAACGTGGTGGGAAACCGTGATGTTTAGATGAGGTGTCATCGACTTCATCACCGAGGAGCCTTCCGCATATAGGAACATTGGTTGTGAAACACACAGTTGTTACTAGGACCTACCAAACTACCTAGACCTCCATGTTGTCCTGGTCTACAGACGACCGGGACAGTGGACAGATGAGGATGATGCACCTATCACGGAGCTAAGAGAAATTTGTCATAGCAGACACGTTATGCTACTTGGAGAATTCGACTGTCCTGATTCCAAATGGGAACCAATGCACTTCACGCGATCAGAAAACTCCTTCGTACAGAAATTTGTTCAGGTGCTCACTGATGAGTTCCTTACCCAACAAGTTTAAGTGGACACGCGATTCCGAGACGGACGACAGTCCAGTTGTTTGGATCTCATCATTACTAGGGACGATAATTGCATCCCCAGATTGGGTTCCCACACGCCCCTTGGCGACGTGATAAGTACTTTATTGTTCGGGAGTATATACTTTTTTCTGTTCCAAATTTGAGTTGTCGAGGAACATAAGTTTCGGGAGAAAATCAGTCCTAATGAAAAGTTAGCCGAAGGAGTCGAGCTGGAACGCTGCACAAGAGCCTGACCCCAAGGCCGGTTGGCTCTTTTTCCAGAACGTAATTCAATATATGGTAGAGCGTTCTTGCCCATTTAGGAGGAGATCGAAAACTTTCCGGCCAAAGTGGGTGACGTCAGGAATCAAGAAGAAGCTCAGGGTAAAAAGAAGACTCCGAAAGAAATACATCAGATGTCAAAACAAGGGCGTGTTACTGCTTTTGAAAAACAATGGAGCATATGCTGGGATCTACCGAGGAGGGAACAAACAGGACTTGAGTCGAAACACGCAAAAATACACCGGAATATGCCAAAAGTTCCTTGGTTATGTAAATAGTGCAAAACGGAATTCCATTTCGTGTCTAAAGGATTGCCGGAGAAATAAGTTGACCGATAATCCAGACAAGGCGGACCTGTTATCTGATTTCTTTGTGTCAACAGCTCATTTACATCAAACCAACGGCTTGCATGCACCTACCGCTAATGCGGATGATTATTATCTCATTCTACTATCATCAACTACAACTGTGTGCCCGAGCATCTCTCCTGCATTCTCAGAATCAGTATCATGTAAAATGTAGATGTTACTGACGACGTTTTAGTAGCCTGTTTGTTTGAGTAATATGTGGTATGTACTGTTTCCAATAGTGTTTTCAGAGGCACTGCCCATTTCTTTTAAAATATTCTGACCTATACTGACCTAGATGAGACGTTTATCGAGGAAATAGTTTACTTCCCAATTGCCACGTTTGGAAATACAATAAGCACGATGGCCTTTACAAAAAACACGGTGAGGATAATTTTGGGACAACCAAAGCTCACTAAATCGCCAGGTGCGGACGGCATACTTGCGAGAGTTTTGAATAAACTCGTAGACAAATAAGTCTCTCCCCTCTCCAAGATCATCAATGCTTCGATGGAGGCTGAGGCTCCGCCAACTGACTAGAAGCAAAAAAACTTATATCCACGTATAAAGAAGGCGAGAGAGCCGCCCTAAATAACTTCAGACTAGTGAGTCTCCCCTGCCAGCACCAGCCCCACCTAGCCCCGCCTGGCCCCCTCAATAATGGCGGGGCCAGAGGGGGCCATGAAGGGGCAAGGCGGAGCTGTTGAGGGGGTTGTGGCGGGGCATGCAACGCGATAGCCCCGCCTGGCCCCGCCAGCGAAAAAAATGCGCAGGGGACGCCACATCCCGGCCCACTTTTGGCACCACTTTAAAATATCGTCCTGTATACCGAGTCCCCTGAGGCGCAGTGCCTCACTGTTCCCACATGTTACACGTCGGAACCCACCCTGTGTACGTAGAGTACTACGGTATTACATAGTACTCACAGTGACCCCGCCGTACACGTGCCCACTAATCGGCAGCTAATATCAAATACACGCGACGCAAATTCATGTGAATGAGTTATTTATTGTATAAACGAAAAAGTAATTGGAAAATATATACAATCATAATAAATGTCATTGCCAGTATATACATGGACTTCAACATATGTTATGCCATTCAGTTGGGCGTTCCAGAAGTCCCCGCTTCGACGGCTGGTTCCTATAGTTGAAGAAAAACAATTCTTTAGAAAACACGGTCGATGGAAGGGAAGTAATACTTTAAAATTTAAGTGACAATTTTTACACTAATTAAGTTCACTGCAGCAGTATGAATATTTAACCTAAAATATGTGAATTTTATTGATGGTAATTACCGTGTCTTCAGATACAGACAGTGTGGGACAACGTGTATCATCGCTAGTCCCTCCAATTGCCTCCCGGCGTTTAGCCTGGCCGCCATACCTGCCCCTCGATCCATGAAACCAATCAATGACAGTCTTGCGAACCATTTCGTGGGCGCAATCACCAAAGGTAGGGTTCAGGCGAATGGCATCTGAAGTGTTACCAAATGAGGAAAACTTACCACACAGGGGTGCATATAAAGGACTACCAACAAAGGATTGATTTCCCACTGAGCCACTCCAACAGTAGTCACGCCTTCATCTGGCGCTTAATGCGCCTGTATATGGTGCTTCGGTGATAGCCAGAGTAATTACGCTTCATAATTGCTTTGGATATTCAGTAAAAAACGATAAACAATTTGTATAAGTGGACTACGAACACCAAGGCTAAATACTGCATACATAGACATACAACTCGACAACTTGAACTGGCTGGTGAGTAGATACCTAAACAATTAGCATAATATACATAAATAAACTAAGACAGCTATCAAGAGCATGAAAACAGCATTGGTTGACTCACGATATTGTCTGCAATCGATTGTCAAATATACGAATTAATAACACACACAGATTCTAATCCGGTGGACAAATAGGGGTTTACGCAATGAGGGACTTAAACAAAACCTCAGTATATTGTGCTCATCCGCAGCTACATTCAGTGGACGTAAACGGATGCTTTCTCCATGATTAATAAGCCAATTTTGATAAATTAACTCCTTTTAATGCCAACGAAGGTACAATGTGTGGTGCTTTTGAAACGTATCTTTCGATGCGAATACGCTTCAAAATGCTTCAATCCAGAGGGGGCTCTGGCACCGCTTACTAGTGATAGTGGTACAGGCCACATTCTCAATGACGTAAGGTGTTAGAATTCTACAGGAATAGTGTGGTTTGGAAGAATTTCATAGACAGTCTAGGAATGTATGGGCTGGTAGGACTAGATGCGGCTATGAGGTATGGAAAGCGGCCTTACTAAGTATTTGCAGGAAGTCGCACGCGGCTGACCGGGCCCACGCAATAATCGAATGTTCGTTGACAGTGTGGGGTAGGTGAGGTGGGTGCAACGAGCTATGTTGGTACTCCTGTTTCAATGCGCTGGTGTCAAAAATGACCGACCAGACCAATGCTTAATGTGAAAGTGAGAAAGGGAAAGAGGGATTGAGCCCGCATTGATGGTGGGGGGGGGACGACGATAGTTGACAGGACGTCATTAGCGTTCTCATTGGTGGCATGGGCGGTGATGGCGATGGTCGTCGTCGCTGTACTTGCGGGATTGTGTTAATGGTGTTGATGGAGGAGGCGCATTCTAAGACGGGAGATGGCTTGCCGCGCTAATATTGCTTTAAGTCCTTAGACGCCCGACGAGGCAGATCAATAAACCGATTGTCCACTGACAGAGTGGGAAAAACGGATAGAGATGGGGGTTCCAGTCAATGGCGTTTGGGGCTTGCGAACCGATTTCTGTGCCTCAGCAGTGGTTGTCTAGCTGTTTTCGAGGCTGACTGATCCGGTCTTCGCGGTGGTTTTACAGGCCTGCCGATCCTAATCGAGGTCCTCACAGGCCTTTGGAGGAAGTTCTCAGGATGTTCATGTAGTGTCTTTTTGTCCTGTTTGATAGTGGCACCAATGGCTTGGGCAAGTGCTCGTGGGCCATTCTCACAAAGCAACCGCTCCATCATAGTCGCAGTTGTCTAAGCATGCCGTTAATGATGATGATTTCGGTTCGCTATATGACTTCCTTGTCGGAAATTCCCTCCTTTCTCCGAGGACAACTAAGCTGGAAATGATTGAGGTTTCTGGCTTAATGACTGCGCCTAGTGTAGGAGAGTTGCCAGGATGATGACTTTGTAATATTCAGTGTCAGGTTGAGGTGGAGGACGTGACGGTTTCAAATTGAGTCCTGCAGCCGGTCATATGCCTGACTGACGTTGGAGATCTGAATTTTGATTTCGTCGTCGGCCTTAACGTTCCTTAAAATTGCACTACCTAAGGGGGCGCATATGTCTACCGTCTTGATTTACGTGGCATTGACATCGATGTTGGGTTTATTGTAGTCTGTGTTTTGAGCCGTCCTCTCCTTGTAGATGGACAGTCTGGAATTTGCTCAACCGAGTCAAATTGGTCCGTGCCTCTTCGATGGTCCGCCTCCGCCATGATATTGGTTGGTTGCGGATGCCGGTCTTGAATAATCTTTATTGCACATTGGAAGTGCGTTCGCCAATCGAGCTGCCCAGTCTGCTTGTCCTGTTATGCCTTCGGGCTCCGTGTAGAGGCCCTGCAAACAGTCGCTTAGCGACCAGTTTATATGTTGAAGTTCAGGTGCACAAAAACGGCTTTTTGGGTATCGCTGGCTTAGAACGCCTGAGAAGCCAGAAATGGGCAAGTCATTCTCCTTTATCTATATCGAAACTCCCTTCGGCATAGACTTTGCTACCAAGTGAAGTGGTGATAGCCAATAGAATTTACACATTTAAAAGAAAACTTGCTTGCGTAATTTTCCATAAAGACGTTCTTTTACAAAATAACTAAATATCAGCCAATCCTTGACCTTAAAGGCAAATCTACCCATAATTGGGAAGACTTTCTTCAAGACAATTTGTCTATCTTTGTGCGTTCATTCTGACCTTTATAATTACAGGCGCTTTAGGCACGGGATACGACACATTATACCAGACTGCTCTATCGCCTTTAAGCAGTCCTCGCTTACCATGAACCTGCCATTCGTGGTAACTTTATCTTTGTGTAATTCCGACAATTCGAACTACAGCGATGCACTCGGACGTCTCTAAAACGCCACATCGACGGTGGCGTTTCTGCTTGGATCCTTCTGGGACGCAGACGTAGGTATCAGCCTATGAAGGTCTTCGGATCACTAATTCGCATATATTGTTAACAGAGATTTCGGGCGCCATGCATTTTCTTCCATGTTGTAAACGCGTTTGAAGAACCTTGTGACAGCTTCGATTGTGAGCCACAAGATAGTTGCTGTGAAAATTGGGAATTCGCGCAAAGCGTCATCAGAATTTCCCCATCAGGACTTTAACTGACCGGCGTACCAGGACATGGCAGTTGCTGATCTTTTTCTTCTTCTCTTGTAAATTGTATATGTAGGAAGATTGCGTTAAGCAGGTTACTGAAACAATGAAACATGTTCTTTTTGACGGATCGGCTCAAGAAGACCAGCGTGTGCTATATGAAAGCAAGCTTCTCTGTTAGTATACTTTAGCAGTTTTCTCGATTCAGTACTGGTTTATTCATCGGAATAGACGCACCAGAGGTAAAGATAGGTTAGAAGACAGTCGCAATAACTGGGGTATTCTTTGTGGTCCTATAGCAATAAGCAGTAAGATTAGCGCAGCACAATAGAGTTACTAAGGCGGGGAATAAAATGAAAAGTGGACGTACATACATTCGAGGTGATTAGACGAGCAGTCAGCAAATAACGCCAATGACTTAAGGCATCCTATTCACTGGATTTGCTATTTCGGGCGTCCGCACTCTCATTCTCCGTGTCGACATTAGATCCTTTTTTGTATCCTTATTGAAATCAGGTCCCACATACGCACTGATCCGGTGACTTCATTGCACTCTGCTTGCCAGACCTGTATCATTTGCCCCTCATCTCCCTATCACAACAATCCCAGCGACCATTTTTTGTGAGTGCTTACCTTCGACCAGGCTAATTTCATCAGGCATTCGCAGTTTGATCAGCCGATTAAGCATTCCTCCGTGCATTGTATTTCCACCACCGTGCCACCTGACTTTGATTGTCCTCGTCGTTTCGCCACTGATAAGTCGGTTATTGCCAAAACTGAATTCAGTCACATGGGACCAAGCATATAGCTGCCTTCCACTAGCCCAAGGGTCACCCCTCTGCGTATGGCTTTCAAAACGTCCACCACTGACCGGTGTCCATGTGCTGACAACCGGCAATTGAACAACTGCACTGTCCCCGACAGATATCCACTTCATGACTTCTCATCTAACCTAACCGATTCGACTTATGTTTCCATCACTGAGTCAGTCAAAGCCTTTCGCCGGACGCCTGTTGCCTCCAAAGACATCTCAAAATCAGTGATTACGATGTCATTCTGACTTTTGCAGTTGGTCAGGACACATTTCGCCTTCTTAAGCCATCGTAAAAAATGTAAGGACTCATCTTCTGGGTCCTCCATGATTAACCAGTAGTTTTTATTTATATTGGTGATCTCCTGTTTGCAAATTCCGGTGAACATCAACTCCTACAACGCCTACGTCTCATAGTTGTGCAGTTGAGCTAATTTTTTGTTTAAAAACAACACCTCTAAATGCGTTTTTGTGTTTCCTCGTGCGTTTCCCTAGTACATCTCCTGGATGCTTTCGGTTGTCATCTTACAGCGAACAGATTTTCAGCTATTTGTAATTTTCCTACTCCCACTTCTTCCCGAAAACTGCCCCATCCTATGGACCTTGTCAATTTTTGTCGTAAATTCATGCGTTTAGCCCTTCATTGGTGTTCCCTATAAGTAACAATTTGTTTGAGATCAATCGAGGTCTTGGGCTTCCTGGCACAGCCTTTGGCGCTCCGTACCTGCTCCCTGCTTTAATTTGTTATTCATGCCTTGAATTACACTCTATTTGCCTCCATTCCTCAGCAGGCCTTAACGAGCGTTCAACTCCTGGCATTCTTTTTCATCAAACGAACACTCCAACAAACTCCGCTATAGCACATTTTACCAGTCCATTTCCCCATTAACCATTTCCGCAACTGCGTCGAAGAAGGAGATTCATTGCATCTGCACTGACCACAAACCTTCTACTTAGGCCTTCTTCATTCCCGCTCCCCGAGAGGCCGGCCATTTTGCTTTAACTTCTCAATGCATCACAAGCATTCATATTCATAAAGGCGTTTTTAGTCGGCTTGCTTAATTTATTTACTGTCCTGGTAGTAATGCCATTACTCTCTCTCTCTCCCTCTCTCTCTCTCTCTCTCTCTCTCTCTCTCTCTCCTTCCATCGACTTGAACCTTCAGATTTCGCAGTCACTGTATCCATGCCAACATCCAGTCATCTTAATTTGCCATTCACTTTAAGCAAAGTGTGCTTGTGTCTGCACGTGCATGCCCATCACCTGATGTGCCACATAATGCTGCTCCTGTTTCGAGGCCAGTCAGTGCAGACGAGGTCAGCCACGCGCCCACTCCCCGCACCTGTCAACTGACCGTCTTGGACAGTGACTGGGGTCTGGAACAAGGGAAGTGAGAGTGAGGTCAGCAACTCAGCGAATTTTCCGCCTCACTATAAACAGTCTGACGCGCTTGAAGCCATCATGGTGCGCTAAAAGACGTGACTTGGAAGGTTGCCAACTGACAGGAGAACATGCACCTAGCATTCGGCCCAGTGTCGTGTGTGTTTGTGTGGAGCGGTCGGTTGGTGGTCTAAGAGTCAGACTGCAATGGCTCTTTCTTAATGTGGCCTTTATGTCGCTATCTCACTCCGTGAGATCCGAAGCAGGTGTGACAGCACGCCCAGATGCGACTTGGGCCGCACCAGCCCCTTCTGTTTCCTTTTTGGCTTAAATCCTGGTCATTTGTTGTGTGGACCAGGAGGTGTGAAATGAAGTGCCAAGATGCGGACTCGACCGTGTCATCCACCTCCGGTATTCTTCACTCTGCCTTGACACCAGGTCAAGGTGGGGAGGGAAGAGAGAGTGCGGTAGATAGTGCACAAGTCCACTCTCACTTTAAACTAAATCGCAGACAAGTCAATGTCCCTGCTCCTCCTTGCTGTGGAGCATACGGGGACATCATTGGCAATGGCGATCGAACTGTCATGTGTGTGAGCGTGTGGGAGGAGACATCGAGGTAGGCTCGTGAAAGTGTGTTTACTCCAAACATACTTACGAGCTGCGGAGGAACAATGGCGGACATTGTCGGGCCCGACGCCCGGTCTATCATTATACATTATGAACTAGGTATCTTTTTCAAATAAAACAAATCACACATTGTGACAGGACATTCAAAACTTCGACGAACCGATTGGATAAGAACCACCTTCAGGTTCTAACACACCAAGTGTTGGCATCATCTGGGCTGAAACTCAGGTATGTCTAACGTGAACAACCGTAAAATAGATATTTCGCCACGTGCGGAATAGCGCGGTATCAGTAATATTGTTAGCTTCTCAGAACACGTGCATCAGTGCGCATCGACTGCGTGGGTAGTTAATTTTCTCTGGTTGTCCTCACAACTATCATGACTTTCTGAAAGCTAGTCTCATTTTTGTAGACATGGGGTAAAAATAGATAAGTCAGACACGCGTGGAATCCAGAAGACACCAAGGCATTTATTTTAGGCACGTGATTTGTATGAAAAGACTCAGATCAGAACAACAACAGTCCAGTGTCTCCTATCATTTACAAAATCGCTAAGCCACTGCGTGACGGGGGTTTCGAAGAGTTTTATCTTTCTAGACAGCCTATAAATCGGGCATTCATAGTTATTGGCAAATTTTCGGCTACTAATAACCTTATAGAATTTACATATAAGATAATTTTTCAGTTATACCGTTGATAGACACAACGTTTATTATAGTCAATCATAAAACGTTGGTGTATGGGGAGATCAGAATCGATTCCAACGCAGAGAGATTTTCGGGTCTATATGACAATTTCTGTACATGCTGTTCGATATCATAACGATGGTGGACACAAGTGAAATGACGTAAGTGATGAGAAAAGGACAGATATAGAAGTAACTGGAAGCACAACTAGTCGTTTTCATGTGTCTCCGCACTCAAGTGTACAGAAGTTGGAAACAGACGGCAGGGAGCAAAAAAGGAAATGTCTGGAGGACAGACCTGCAGAATTCGCCTACGACCCAGACGTCGGACCTATTTATTCCCACGAAGACATTTCACGACTGCATATGACAAGCTTCATGTCATTCGATAACAGGACTAGCAAGCAATGATTATATCAGCAGGTTAACGTTGTTCGCAAAATCAACAAGGAATCAGCAAGGCCAGAGCTTAAAATACACAGTCCAATCGTTGCAAAGAGGCCACGCCAAAAACGATAAAACGTGGGAAGGGGAACGGTGACGTTCAAAAGAGAGAGAGAGAGTAAATCGCAGGACTGTGGGCTACCAGAAACGGGTCAGGTTTATCACGTGGTGCGTTTGTTTGCACAGGTCAATTTTCGCCCTCCTTATGTAGACTTCTTTCAGGTAACGCAGCGTCAAGGCTGGTCGTGCACAAACAACGGCTCGAAAGGCTCTGTTCTTGTTAAGAAAGTGTCCGCTAACTAGAAGGCTTGTAGTAATAGAAGAGCGGGAAATTTTGCTTTCTGACTTTAAAACCGTCTCGGTAAGTGCTCAACTGACCTGACTGCCACTTGAATCTGCCTTCACGCAGTGTACTTCGCGAATACAATTTCAGATTGTGCGAATGGACAAGTCATCCCTTGTCACATCATTTTCTCTACAGAGAATTGTCAAGCCTCAGAATGAAATTGGCTGAATAGGCAGGATTAACATGTCTGCTCCCAATAAGACCCAATTTTTGGCTCTTTAGGAGAGAATGTGGATCCTGCTGCGTCTGCCTTGTACCGGCACAAACCTCATCAAACGCGACTATTCAGTTGTTCGTGCATTCTTAAGGAAATCTGACCATCTGACTAAACCTTATTCCTGCGTATGCACAAAGACGTCCAGGCAAAATAGCTCACTGTTCCGTTCCCTTTCCCCTATGAGTATAATCTAAGGATGCGAGATGTTCACATCACTAATAAGGTCCTCACTTTCTCACAGGATATTTAAAAACCTGTTAACAATAACGACTGCCCCTTAATTGAACAGACGGGACGCTGCACTAATTGGCAGAAGCCTGCACACGGAAAGAAAACCCGATCTGCGCAAAGAACTAGGCCACGAGGAAGGCATCAACTTGTCCTGCACACTCCTTTGAAAAATACCTTGAGTTCATCAAAAGGAAGTCTTTTTTCACTACCAATTTAACAGGCACTGCCAAATGCGGAGAGGAAACCTTCCCTTGCCTCAGATACATACATACACGACTAATTTTACTCTGGTTTGGAGGGGCAGTACACGCTTGAGTTAAATCAACCAGATGCTCAACGGAAATCCCCACTGTCAAACAGACGAAACTGCAGAATACGTTATTGCGGAAGGGGGCAGCAGACATGAGAACTTCTCCATACGAACTCTGCTGCCTCACGCGGGCAGTAGACCCTTTGTCACTCTATTTGGCCATTTGGTACTCGCAGATTAGTCTCTCGTAACTTACAAAGCAGCCAAGTATAAGCAGTAATCTTCCCTTTTTTCTGCTCAAGGTCGGCGATCTAGCTTTGTTTGCTGTGTTAACGGGTCAAATTATCTCGCGACTATTGCATATAGTTGTAGTTTTAAATATCTGGTATCATCCTGGCTTAAAATATTTTCTCGGGTTGAGAGGACATGACTTTTTGTCATACTGACCAGATGCGTCAGGTGTTCTTGGCCTGGGATGAGCGTCCCCCCCCCCACCCATTGTATATTCCCTATCGAAAAAACCGACAGGTCAACGGGCTCGTGGCTCAGTGGTTAGAGGCGTGGACTTCTAACTAACAGGTCGCGAGTTTGAGCATCGGGTGTTCCGCACTTCGGGCTTGGGTATGACTGGCTGACGACGGCCAATAAGTCAGAAATGGCCATTCCAGTCTCCCTTGTCTTTGTCGGTAATGCCATTCTGCCTAGAAAATTAAAGGCTTACGGCTGTGTCAGGAAGCCCAAGACCTCGATTGATCTCAGGCAAAATGCTACTTATAGGGAACACCAATGAAGGGCTTGCTTAATTTCTTTCCTGGCCTGGTAGTAATGCCATTACCCTCTCTCTCTCTCTCCCCTTCCATCGACTTGAACCTTCAGATTTCGCAGTCCCTGTAGCCATGCCAACATCCAGTCATCTTGATTTGCCATTCACTTTAAGCAAAGTGTGCTCGTGGCTGCACGCGCATGCCATCAACTGAAGTGTCACATAATGCTGCTCCTCTTTCGAGGCCAGTCAGTGCATGTGGCGCGCGCAGACGAGGTCAGCAACGCGCCCACTCCCCGCACCTGTCAACTGACCGGCTCGGACAGTGACTGGGGTCTGGAAAAAGGGAAGTGAGAGTGAGGTCAACGACTCAACGCATTTTCAGCCTCACTATAAACAATCTGACGCGCTTGAAACCATCGTGGTGCGCTAAAAGACGTGACTTGTAAGGTTGCCAACTGACGGGAGAACTTGCACCTAGCATTCGGCCCAGTGTCGTGTGTGTTTGTGTGGAGCGGTCGGTTGGTGGTCTAAGAGTCAGACTGCAATGGCTCATACTTAATGTGGCCTTTATGTCGCTATCTCACTCCGTGAGATCCGAAGCAGGTGTGACAGCACGCCCACATGCGACTTGGGCCGCACCAGCCCCTTCTGTTTCCTTTTTGGTTAAAATCCTGGTCATTTGTTGTGTGGACCAGGAGGTGTGAAGTGGAGTGCCAAGATGCGGACTCGACCGTGTCATCCACCGCCGGTATTCTTCACTCTGCCTTGACACGGGGTCAAGGTGGGGAGTTGGGAGGAGAGAGTGCGGTAGATGCTGCACAAGTCCACTCTCACTTTAAACTAAATCGCAGACAAGTCAACGTCCCTGCTCCCCCTTGCTGTGGAGTACGGGGGACATCGTTGACAATGGCGGTCGAACTGTCATGTGTGGAAGGCGACATCAAGGTAGGCTCGGCGGAAGTCTGTTTACTCTAAACATATGCGCTGCGGAGGAACAATGGCAGACATTTTCGGGTCCCACGCCCGATCTATCATTATACATTATGAACTAGGTATCTTTTTCAAATAACACAAATCACACATTGCGATAGGTCATTCATCACCTCGACGAACTGATTGGATAAGAACCACCTTCAGGTTCTAACACACCAAGTGTTGGCATCATCTGGGCTAGAACTCAGGTGTGTCTAACGTGAACAACCGTAAAATAGATACTTCGCCACGTGCGGCATAGCACGGCACAAGTAACATTGTTAGCTTCTCACAACACGTGCATCAGTGCGCATCGACTGCGTGGGTAGTTAATTTCCTCTGATTATCCTCACAAGTATCATGGTTTTCTGAAAGCTCGTCTTATTTTTGTAGACATGGGGTAAAAATGGATAGACCAGACACGCTTGCAAACCAGAATAAACCTACGCATTTATTTTGAGCACGTGATTCGGATAAAAGGACGCAGATCAGAGCACCCAACAGTCCAGTGTTTCCGTTCATGTGCAAAACCGCTAAGCCCCTACGTGACGCTGGGCTTGAAGGCTGTTAGCCTTCTAGACAGCCTATATATCGGACTTTCGTAGTTATTGGCAATTTTTCGGCTACGAATAACCTTATAACAGTTAGACATAAGATCATTTTTTAGTTGTGCCAGTGACAGACACAACGTTTACTATAGTAAACCATAATATATACATTAAGACGTTGGTGCGTGGGAAGATCAGAATCGATTCCAACGGAGAGATTGTCGGGTCTATATGACATTTTCAGTACATGCTGTTCGCTGTTATAGTGATGGTCGAAGCAAGTGATATGGCGTAAGTGATGAGAAAAGGACAGATATAGAAGTAACTGAAAGCACAGCTAGTCAGTTTCATGTGTCTCCGAATTCAAGTGTAGAGAAGCTGGAAACAGACGACAGGGAGTAGAAAAGGAAGTTTCTGGAGGACAGACTTGCAGAATTCGCCTACGACTCAGACGTCGAACCTATTTATTCCTACAAAAACTTTTCAAGACTGCATACGACAGACTTCCTGTCATTTGATAACACAACTAACTAGCAATGAATATATGAGCAGGATAACGTTGTTCGCCAAATCAGCAAGGAATCAGCAAGGAATCAGCAAGGCCAGAGCTTAAAATTCGCAGTCCAATCGTTGCAAGGAGGCCAGGCCAAAAACGATAAAACGTTGGAAGGTGAACGGTGACGTTCAAAAGAGAGAGAGAGAGTAGATCGCAGGACTGTGGACTACCAGAAACGGGTCAGGTTTACCACGTGGTGCGTTTGTTTGCACAGGTCAGTTTTTGTCCTCCTTATGTAGACTTCTTTCAGGTAACGCAGCGTCAAGGCTAGTCGTGCACAAACAACGGCTCGAAAGGCTCTGTTCTTGTTAAGAAAGTGTCCACAAACTAGAAGGCATGTAGTAATAGAAGAGCGGGGAATTTTGCTTTCCGACTTTAAAAACGGTCTCGGTAAGTGCTCAACTGACCTGACTGCCACTTGAATCTGCCTTCACACAGCGTACTTCGTGAACACAATTTCAGGTTGTGCGAATGGGCAAGTCATCCCTTGTCGCATCATTTTTTTCTACTGCAAACTGCCAAGCTTTAGAATGAAACTGGCTTAATAGGCAGGCTTAACACGCCTATGCTCAATAAGAACCAATGTTTTAACCCTTTAGGAGAGAATGTGGATCCTGTTGCGTCTGCCTTGTACCGGCACAAAACTCATCAAACACGACTATCCAGTTGTTCATGCATTATTAAGTAAATCTGACCATCTGACTAAACCTTATTCCTGCGTATGCACAAAGACGTCCAGGCAAAATAGCTCACTGATCCGTTCCCTTTCCCCTGTGAATATAATCTTAGGATGCGAGATGTTCACATCATTAATTAGGTCCTCAATTTCTCACAAAAATATTTAAAAACCTGTAAAAAATAACGACTGCCCCTTAATTGAACAGACGGGACGCTGCACTAATTGGCAGAAGCCTGCACACGGAAAGAAAACCCGATCTGCGCAAAGAACTAGGCCACGAGGAAGGCATCAACTTGTCCTGCAAACTCCTCTGAAAAATACCTTGAGTAAATCAAAAGGAAGTCTTTCTTCACTACCAATTTAACAGGCACTGACAACTGCGGAGAGAAAACCTTCCCTTGCCTCAGGTACATACATACATACACGACTAATTTTACTCTGGTTTGGAGGGGCAGTACACGCTTGAGTTAAATCAACCAGATGCTCAACGGAAATCCCCACTGTCAAACAGACGAAACTGCAGAATACGTTATTGCGGAAGGGGGCAGCAGACATGAGAAATTCTCCATACGAACTCTGCTGCCTCACGCGGACAGTAGATCGTTTGTGACTCTATTTGGCCATTTGGTACTCGCAGATTAGTCTCTGGCAACTTACAAAGCAGCCAAGTATAAGCAGTAATCATCCCTTTTTTCTGCTCAAGGTCGGCGATCTAGCTTTGTTTGCTGTGTTAATGGGTCAAATTATCTCGCGACTATTGCATATAGCTGTAGTTTGAATATCTGGTAGCAGTCTGGCTTAAAATATTTTCTCGGGTTGAGAGGACATGATTTTTTGTCATACTGACCAGATGCGTCAGGTGTTCTTGGCCTGGGATGAGCGCCCCCCCCCCCACCAATGTATATTCCCTATCGAAAAAAAACCGACAGGTCAACGGGCTCGTGGCTCAATGGTTAGAGGCGTGGACTTCTAACTAACAGGTCGCGAGTTCGAGCCTCGGGTGTTCCGCACTTCGGGCTTGGGTATGACTGGCTGACGACGGCTAATAAGTCAGAAATGGTCATTCCAGTCTCCCTTGTCTTTGCTGGTAATGCCATTCTGCCTAGAAAATTTAAGGCTTAAGGCTGTGCCAGGATGCACAAGATCTCAATTGATCTCAAGGAAAATGTTACTTATGTGGAACACCAATGAAGGGCTAAACGCATGAAATTACGACAAAACTGACAAGGTCCATAGGATGGGGCAGTTTTCGGGAAGAAGTGGGAGTAGGGAAATTACAAATAGCTGAAAATCTGTTTGCTGTAAGATGACAACCGAAAGCATCCAGGAGATTCCTAGGAGCATGAGCGAGGAAACGCTAAAACGCATTTAGAGGTGTTGATTAAAACGCAAAATTAGTTCAACTGCACAACTATGAGACGTAGGCGTTGTGGGAGTTGATGTTCACCGGAATTTGCAAACAGGAGATCATCAATATGAATAAAAACTAATGGTTAATCATGGAGGACCCAGAGGATGGGGCCTCACATTTACTGCGACGGCTTAAGAAGGTTATATACGTCTTGACCAATTGCAAAACTCAGAATGGCATCACGATTACTGGTTTTGAGATGTCTTTGGAGGCAACAGGCGTCTGGCGAAAGGCTTTGACTGATTCAGTGATGGAAACATTTGTGGAATCGGTTAGGTTAGAGGAAAAGTCATGAAGTGGATATCTGTCGGGGACAGTGCAGTTGTTCAATTGCCGGTAGTCAGCACATGGACACCGGTCAGTGGGGGACGTTTTGAAAGCCATATGCAGAGGGGTGACCTATGGGCTAGTGGAAGGCAGCTATATGCTTGGTCCCATGTGACTGAATTCAGTTTTGGCAATAACCGACTTATCAGTGGCGAAACGAAGACGACAACTAAAGTCAGGTGGCATGGTGGTGGAAATACAATGCACGGAGGAATGTTTAATCGTCTGGTCAAACTGCAAATGCTTTGGTTAAGTTAACCTGGTTGAAAGTAAGCACTCAGATGGGATTGTTGTGATAGGGAGACGAGGGGCAAATGATACAGGTCTGGCAAGCAGAGTGCAAGTAAGTCACCGGATCAGTGCGTATGTGGGACCTGATGTCAATAAGGATACCAAAAATGGATATAAAATCGACACGGAGAATGACAGTGCGAACGCCCGAAATAGCAAAAAGCAGTGAATAGGAGGTTTTAAGTCCATGTCTAAAGCTAGAGTATGTTCATCATAAGTTTTATTGGGAGTAATATCAGTTGCCTAAATATAAATTGAGGAGTTAGGTGGTTTGCAGTCAAGAGGAGATGGTGGAACTAGACTGACGTCAGCGCACTGTCCACAAGGACGTTATGGCAGGTAAGCCTGTCGAAAATGGGGCAATGATGAAATGGAGAAGATGTGATGGCCGAGTGCGTGGACGTTACGAACCGGCATTCAAGTTTACCGCTGATGATGGGCACTGGAAACATGAATTTGATGGTGCCAGCCGAGACAGCTGGGCGTTGAGGGGTCTAAGACTGCAGTTAGAAGCCTCGAGCAGCAACTGATATAAGGCCTTCTGCCGAAGGATGTCAATTGCGCTATCCTGTATAACCACTGCTCACGAATATAGGATTGGCGACTACGCTGGAAAACTGAGCGCGCTCTGTGTGACACCCCAGTTAAGCGGATATTTACTCCGGAATTTTGTTACCTCTTCCGGAAGATAAAAGCCTCAAGGGAAAAAAAGAATGGGCAACAGGATGAAAGGCGTTAGTAAAATCGTAGTAATCTGTGCAAAGTTTAAACTTCTGCCCCTGACTCTAAAACATGATTAAGGAAACGGAGCTGACATGTGCCACAAGACCGAGGCCTGAGGAATTAATGTTGAGCCGCACACAGTTGTCTGTTGTTAGTTAAATCGTACACAATTGTATTTTTCATCCTGGCCTTCAGAATTTTCGAAACAAAAAGATGTTTGTCTGCCGAAAGTCGTTAAGTGACGTTGAGGTGGTTTAATGTCTGATTGTCCTCACGACTTTGGCCATGTTTCACTTTTGATAGCGGGAGTGATTGTTTTACACAAGATGAACGGAAGAGTCTCATATGATCTCCTACAATGCTGACCGGGACCTCTTCTATGTCTGAGCTTTGAAACTGTCAAAAACATCGAACGGCCACGGTTGCAACTCAAAGGGTAAGATTTACAGTTTTGAGTAGGGAAGCAGTCAAAGTCTGGGTACTTGTAAGCGGTGTGTTCGAATTTTCAACAATCGTGTTGGACAGGAAAGCATTAAAACTATGAGCGGTCATCTTGGCGCCTGCTATGGGATTTCCAAGAGCATCTCGAAGGAAGGGATGTTACGTTTCCACATAAGCTTTTATGATGCCAGATACAAATTTCTTCACATATAATGAGTGGGTTTCAGCGAAGATGATGTCTTCGGATGATGTCTTCTGGCTCGCTCCAAATACGACGCATCAAGGGCAGAACTGAAGTTTTGTTTTGCAGATGGAAACGACGAGAGAGCGTTTTTATTTTACGGCGAAGGGACAAAGGAAGAAAACAACAACGGCAACACTAATCGCCGTCTTACGGAAAGCAAACCACGGGATGGGTCGGTTCACAAATTCGTCAAATTTATCAGTATAAGCGTTCGCATCCTAACTTAGAAAGAAATCAGCCCAGCTGTAAGAATTAAGGCGCGCTATTAAATCATATGATTGAGCCGATTGAAAAAAAATCTTTATTTTTTGAAGAACTCCATCAGCTCTGAGGTCAGAACCACCAACTGGGGTCGGAGGTTACATTGAATAAAGACAGGCCATTTCAATGGAAACCGTTTTGAATATAATCCGATTCATAGATATTTTGGCAGATTTTGAATAATTCATATTGACCCAACTGTGAAAAGCTGGTTCCTCGGTGGAATTCGAACCCACACAGTAAGGGGAAGGCTTTAGTACAGCCAACGCTCTAACCACTTGAGCTACGAGGTCCGCTGGACGACTCAAGTTTAATCACATTTGGGTCAAGTTATCTGTCCAACCTACTGCAACGTCTGGAATCCACCAAATCTGATGCAGTAAGTTGACTGCCTAAGCAGGATTTCCTAAGTAATTCACCTAGAATCCACCAGATGACTACCAGGCTTACGTAATTCATAGATATTTTGGCAGATTTTGAATAATTCATATTGACCCAAATGTGAAAAGCTGGGCGCCTCGGTGGAATTCGAAGCCACGCAGTAAGGGGAAGGCTTTAGTACAGCCAAAATCTGCTAAAATATCTATCAGTTACGTGAGCCTAGTAGTCATCTGGTGGATTCTAGGTGAGTTACTTAGGAAATCCTGCTTAGGCAGTCAACTTATTATATCAGATTTGGTGGATTCCAGACGTTGCAGTAGGCTGGACAGATAACTTGACCCAAATGTGATTAAACTCGCGTCGTCTGGCGGGGCCTCGTAGCTCAAGTGGTTAGAGTGTTGGCTGAACTAAAGCCTTCCCCTTACCGAGACGACGAGTTTTTCACAGTTGGGTCAATATGTATAATCCGATTGTCAAATTAGGAGTAGAGCTGTTATTTAGGGCAACGCTTTGCCGTATTGAAAATTTTAACGCACATTTAACACGGCTGTGTTGCGTATACATAGCATGCAGACCACCGGGGTTCGCCCTTTCATCCAGTTGTATTCACAGCAACTAAAGTTTGCATGGCATATCTCCTCCGTTGATGAGTAATTCATGATTCGGGCGAACCGCCCTACACATGCCACTCCGCTTGTAAATTGTTTACTTCAGTGCTGAATAAATTTCCATAATTTTGCAGACCGGTTTCACTAGGGCGGCAGGCTGAATTTTGAATAACACATTGAATTCTATTCGGAAGGGGCCTCTGCACAGTTTAAGAAGATAGGACGTCTAAATTTGGTCTTTCAAAGTCCACAGAAAAAGTGCTAACCAACATATATAGTTTGCTTTTATGACAGTTGCATTTCGCTATGGAACGATCTCCAGAGCATGTCCCATATATGCCTTCAACTGGCACTTTTGTAAAGGCACTGGACGGTGCGGTGCTCTGGATCCCAATATTCATTGAGATATCTGAACACTTCCGATCTTATGTCTCACAATCGATAGCAGTATCCTCATGGGGAATCCACTGCCTACAAAACTTTTTGCTGTTCATAATCACAGATTTTGCAATTGCATGCGCAGGGCCACTTGAACGTTGGTGCATTCTGGAGGGGGCGATGATAAACTCTAACGATCAGTAGTTTTTTGGAAGTTTTTTGTAGATTTCCTCGAGGTTTAAAGATCCTCTGGCTTTTAAAATTAGAACGGGATGCATCCGTTGGTTCACTTTGCCCTTTAGTGCCCTTTTTAGTTGATTCATTTATGCCCCGATTGGCTCAACCCTTAGCCCTCACTTCTGTTTGGTAGTAAATTGCAAACGCAGTTTCTAAAAGTTGGCCTTGTCTTGGGTCCTACTCTCGGGTCCTTTTAGCTCGTGATACAATATTTAGGGAAAGGACTGAGACATGCATTAATATCGACTGTGAGGAAAAGCAAGGAATATGTGACCAGTAGACGAAAAGGCCTGTAGTGCGGCAGGTCGTATTTTAAGGGCACAGTTTTAATACACATTGCCCGCACACGCACATAACTACGGCTAGAAAACTATTTTAGAAAGCGTATGAATGTTAGGGAAAAATTGACCACGATCCACAAAACATCCCTCGTGACCCACGGATTGTGAACTAGCCCGTCTTGATCACATTTTGGCCAATCCCTCCAAGCACTTTGTGCTATAAAATATAGCTCCGTTGTCAGTCACTGAGTCTTCCGAAAATCTATTCCATCTTCAAACGTGCCCTGCTAATCAAAAAGAGAGGGAAGAATTCGCTTTATTTTGAAAATATAGATTCATAATTTTCAGCAAAGGGGGCTCCATTCACAATGGACATAATATAACTTAACAAATTATTTTAGAGTCAAAACGGTTTACACAGAATGGAAGAATTCTTACGGGGACAACTCAATTCTTATTTTCCATATTTCAGTCTCCTCATACGTGCGATAACGTGCTAGGAATGATAACACAGAATGCTGATATGCCGATGTACGGCAGGAGATATGCCGAAAGCCACAGCGGATGAGGCGGTTGGACTAAGCAGAGATTATTTTAGAATGTGGGGGATGGGTAGCGTCATTGAGAATTCGACTAGCAAATTGCTTGACTATTTTGAAATGTCGTTGCATGATAACGTCGACTAAAAAGACGGAAGAAACGCCGTGAAAAGAAGTGAGGTTGTCTGGTCTAACGCATTTGATTCAAACAAGTTCCGAACAATTAGACATTGTCGACGATCATGGTAGTCTTTATTTCGAGTTTCTGGGTAATCTCCTACATGACGATAAGTGCGGTCCACTGAGTATACTTCAAGATTAAAGGTTCAGCTGTCGATCAAATGAGCTGATAGATCCTTCAGGGCTGAGTTTAACTCTAGGTTCCATTTCTGGCATATTTCTGTACCCCCTAACTACGAGGTCATTTCTTCAAATTTAACTGAATTCTGTTTAGGGCGCTGGGAAAATTGAGAAAAATTGATGACAACGGTATACAGGATGGCATACTTATATCTACTTTGTCAAACAAAAACCCTCGTTATTTACATTCAAGGGTGCTGTCGAGGTAGCTTGGGGCGTTATTAAATCTGACAGGTAATGTTTTATGCCATCGTTAATATCGCATTTTGTAGAAATTAGTTTGCCTTCGTCGAAGACTTTGATGGCCTTGTCCTGTTGTCATTATCACCCGCTAAATTTAAATCTGCCCCAACGCAAACATAACCTTAATCGAGGTTTTAGTGCATCCCTAAACCTAACGCTAATCCGAATCCTAGTCCTAAACCTAAATTTAACTCAAACCTTTATCATAAGCTTTATCTCTGCTAGCCGTCTACCATACTTTACCTTAACAGTAACCCCACTATCTAGAAAACCAGACATATCCATAAGGTGCACCCAAAACTTAAAATTACACATGAAACCACCATAAGCCTAAGTCTAACGCAGCATTTGGACCTAGCACTAAACGTATACTCAACCCGCTCTACAAGTCTAACGCTGAGCGTTATTAGTAACACCAGTAATGACTGGGAACCTATGTCTAAATATGAACTAACCCTTATCGCTTAAACTGGAATCTTGTCCTTTCTGTGACGCATGCTTCCTGAGGCTAACCCCATCTACGTGTAACGCCATCCCAACACTAACTCAAACCTATCCCTGCAGCTAAGCCTACCCTTATCAATGGTTCTGACCGGAACACAAATCCCAAAGCCAACAACAGTCTTAGCAATGAAACCGATTTTTTGGATGGGGCTAGTACTAACTCGGCGCTATCAAAATTCAACGACACAGATAGCTTTGAAATGGTTTTGATATTTCCACCAGATGCTTTTCAATGGCGTGGTAGGGCGAATTTCTGATACTCAGGAGTAGACGCAGGGGTAGCCCTCGTTTTTGAATTTTCGACAGAACGTTCATCCTGCGTACCTTCGTGGACACAGTTCTCAGAGGATAGTTTGCGTGTAATGCTCGCGAACTCTCAACTCTTAAATTTGGTACGCAAAACCGACCGCCGTTAAAGGCCACATCGGTTTTTACGTATTCATTCACTCGTTTCTATGGAGGGCATATGTTGGCCATACAGCGAGGCGTCCGGAAAAGAGGAAACGCGAACACCCCGGCTTGGCTAGGAAGGGGTAAAAATTGATCGATTTTGAGTTTCATGCTTGCACATCTGATTGACACGAAACGCCGAATCGACACCAAATAACCTCTTCCTGTTATCTACGGGGCACCAGCTAACTTCCTTAAAGGCATACGTCAACGTATGCTAGTAACAGCCAAGACAGTGGTTATTCACTTAAGGATTTCAGCATATTTTTGTCGGAATTCGTTGGTACAAGTGGTCTGTCTTCCCCGGTCGACTACAGGTGGTGATCCCATGTTGCGCCAAATCCTAGTACTAGTCATGCGCACTCCGCGTGTTTGACATACAGACACCGCTCACACCCTGCCACACCCCTTCCCCCAGTCCCAGCGACCGCAACTCGTCGAGTTTGTCATGCGGGCGGCGCGGGGGCGCGAAGTGTGCGTAGCTAACTACTGCACTTCTTTTAGTACTTGAATGAACTCGCGTTTCCTCTTGCTGTCTGTTACCTGCGCCGTGACTTATTAATTTTTCCGAAGCGGCTAGCTTAACACTTTTATGCCATGTCGGCACTCACCATACGGTTCATGCTTTAAGTGTCGTCGACTGCGTTTTGGTCTACGTTGCATCGGTTGGAAGACAGACGATCGGCTCCCTCGAATTTCCAGACGGTTTCTGTTGCCGAACGTGTACGCCGTGACTTATTTACTTCTTCAAGAATACGTGTGCGTAGTCCCTCGCATAACGAATAATAAGACCTTTAGATTGAGTTGGGCTTATGCGCAAAATCCGCCTCGAGATGATTGTTAAATTGTCTTCAGGAAGCAGTCCTTCAGGTTCCTTGCTCGGGAAGCTGTTGCACGGAATAGGCTTTTGTAATATGTGACAGGAATAATTCCCACGTTTGCTTTATGCCAGAGCTGCCTGAGTCAAACCACGAAGGATATTGAACCTCGTCTACGTGGACCGATATTGCGCAATTCAACATCGATGCTCCTTCGTTAAGCCACCGTTTCAGTCGGCTCCAATAGGCCTTAGTCGTATTGAAGTGTTTGCCTGTGGTCGGATCCTTAAAATGCTTAGTATGACTGACAGTAAAGTTCTTAATGTCGATGCATTTGTCGTCTAAATCAACATTTTGCCACATTTGATAGCAGTCCCTTTGTTCGGCAGTATTCCGCCATTTTTTCCGAGTTTATAGTTACGGTTATTTCTTTCACTTTCCTCAAAAAATTAAGCTACAGTTGTTTGACTTTTCTTCGACCTGGAGACCACAGTCTGTGTTTTGAAAGGAAAGAAATAAGCATTATTACCTTCTTTGTTTGTTGACGCGTTTCCTTTTTGTACATAGTGTTTACGTATATATTTTATGTTCATTAATTTTTGTACCACAGTAGGTGGACTGACCCAGGAAATTTCAGCGAAATTCCGAAATGCGTTTTCGCCTCGTAAATATTAATTAAGTACAGCTGTTAAACTGGTCAGCCAGCAACATAATTCTGTAATGATTCAGTTACCCCAGGATGCCGGCTTTCGAATGATTTTCTTCCCGACTGCAGGCAACAACTATACTTTTCAAAACATGACTACTTAAGTAGCATGCAAACTTTCTCATTGATTTTAATGTCCTCAAAAAGTCAATTATATTTCATGGAAAATATGCATAAAAATATCCATTTTTTGATCATTCGGTAGAAAATGGCGTCCTTGCATATTCTATGCTCAAAGGAAGGGTATCAATCGATTTGAAAAAAGTTTCTAATTGTGCGAGTTTTTAATATCGCGAAATGGCCATTCATAAAACGTCATGTATCTGCATTTACTGATGTGGTTAGAAAGTTAACTATATGGCTCACATCCACTGCTAAATTTTATGAACCCCACATGGTCTTCCCCTAATACTGTAGAGAAATGTATGGTTTTCCAGAAGCAGAAAATATACGCCTCGTAGTTTAAGAACCCTGAATGCAAGTGTAACGGCAGGCCGGGTTCAAAATTATTCGGGAATCTAAAAAGTCTTGCAAAATCGAATCATACCCTTCCTTCGAGTATAAAATTAGAAGAAGACGTAATTTTCTACGGAAAGAGTGAAAGAATGAATATTTTTTATGCATGTTCTATCATTGAATTTTTAAGGGCATCCAAAATCAAGTGGAAAAATGCATGCAAATTAAGTAGTCATTTTTGCAGAGTAGTGTTCTTACATGCAGTCAGAAAGAAACTCATCCGCAAGCTGGCATCCTGAGGTAACTGGATCATTATAGAATTATGTTGCAGACTGACTATTTTTACAACTCTACTTAATTAATTTTTTCGAAACGAGAACGTGTTTCGAAATTTCGGCTGACATTTCAGGAGTTAGCCCACCTACTGTACATATATAAGTTGCCTCATTATAGAATTACAAAGAGGCCTTCCTACTTACGTTATTTGACTTTGTTTCTGCTCATTAGAGTACATTTCCATAGCTCCTCCAACGTTTATGTGCATCACAGTACCTCAGTATTTGGAACTTGCTGCTGTTCTTTCCTACTGGTTTCTCGTTATATTTGTTTCTGGCCTGCTTCAAATGTGCAAGTGGCGGTTTATTTAAATAACTCTTATTTATTGGGAGTTGGTTTTGGCTATTTTTCAAATAAAGCGTTCAAATCCGTTGCCACGTATAAACGTAGGAAAATACTTCCTATGAAAATCTATGTTTTTATATTTTATTGTATTCATTACGTTTCCCCTTCGCGGTGACACCTCACTCGTAAGACTCCCATTACCACCATCCCCGTATTACATAGACCTCGGGTTACTGCTTACTAGATGGGGTTATACAACTTACTGTTGCCGAGATTCGAACCCGGGATTTCGGTCATGGAGTCTGACAGTGGGTCATCAAGTCACGGGCCCTTTGTCGCCGTAGGGTTCTATTTTGACTCCCGAACCACGATGAAGCTAATACTTTCCCTAACCCGACCGGTGAATGCCCATCTATCATAAATATCTCTAATACTCAATAAAACCAAACATTAACTTATCACAAACTTCAAGTGGAAAACTAGCATTTACCTCGATCCTAACTCGACCCAAAAACTAAGACTAACCCCAAGGCTAAAGTTAACTTTGAAAAGATGTTGACATTCCTAATAAACCTTATCCTATCTCATACCTTGAAACGAACTTGACTGTTGACCGTAAAGTTAACCGGAAGTATCAACCAAGCCCGTTAAACATTTATAAGCAAAGCCCAAACCTTGATGTCGAAACAAAACCCAAAAACAAATCTTACTCTTAGCTTAAGCTTAAATCTTAAGAATAACAGTAAGCCTAATCCTATGTCCAATATGATTGCTGGAAACTTAACCCTAAAATGTACTTGAAACTTTATTCTGGCTATCGCTGTAAAACTAACTCTGTAAAAATTCAGGCGGATTTCGTGGACACGATGAGCAGAATATGCGTTTTTTGTATAATCATAGTCTGGATACACTTTTCGCCACCCCCAACTGCAGGAAAAGTGTCAGTAGATGCGGAGCCAACTCTACTCTACCTTCGTGGATGTGACAAAAGCCTTCGACGCGATGAATCGCGAAGGATGGAGGAAAATAATGCAGCGATTCGGCCGTCTCAAACGATTTACTCAGGTGGTGCGTCAGCTCCACGACGGCATGATGGCGCGAGTCATGGAAAATGGAGTCGTCTAAGAGGCATTTGCATTGACCGCCGGACTGAAGCAGGGCTGCGTCCTCGGGCCCACCCTCTTCAGTTCCATGTTCTCTGCCATGCTAATGGACGCCTATCGTGGCGAATGTCCCCGGGATCCGCGTCGCCCAAAGGACGGACAGTCACCTCCTCAACCACCGACGGATGCACTCCAACTCGCGCGTATCCGCAACCACCGTCCATGAACATCACTTCGTCGACGACTGCGCTCTCAACGCCACCGCGGAAGGGAACACGCAAAGGAGCATGGATCTCTTCGCCGCCGACCGCGAAAACTTCGACCTGATCATCAACACGGAGAAGACGGTGGTTGTGCATCAACGGCCACCCGCCGCTGCCTACGTCGCACCCCAAATAAACGTGAACGGTGCCCAACTGTCTGCCGTGGACAACTTCACTCATCTGGACAGCGCCCTCTCTCGCAGCACCAAATCGATGATCCGGATTTCCAAGGCCACCCAAATCTTCGGTCCCCTGTAGAACACCGTCTGGAATCGTCACGGTCCCCACTTCAGCACCAAACTCAAGATGTACAAAGCGGTCATCCTGTCGACTCAGCTGTATGGAGCGGAGACTTGGACAGTGTACAAGAAGTAGGAGCAGAACCTCAAGTAATTCCATCTCAGCTGCCTTTGACGGACACTAAAGCTGAGGTGACAAGACTAGATCCCCGACATGGATACACTGGAATGAACGGGAATTCTCAGTATTCACGCCACGCTGAGACAGCTAGGACTGCTCTAAAGCGATCATCTCGTACCGATAGACGACGAGCGGCTACCCAAACGACTCTTCTGTGGGGATGTCGCCACAGGTTGCCGGGGCCAAGGAGGTCAAATCCGTCGAGACAAGAATATCCTGAAGACCTCCCTGAAGCGTCTGCAGATCAATCCGGCCAACTGTGAAGCTCTCGCACAAGACCGACCGACCTGAAGGAAGACAATGAAGACAGGCGGAGCTATCTACGAGGCAAACCGCAACGTTGCCGCGAAAAACAAACGAGCCTGCAAATCTCCCTGTCCTCGCCTCATGTCCACAATCAACTCTAACCGCGCCTCTGATCTCCCATTGCCATTCTCCACCGTCTAAACAAACCCTGCGATGGTTCCTGCCCCCAACCATTGCACACAACCTTGACGCGCAGACAAACATTTGTCTCACCACAGCCAATATCAGCGTTGTGGACCCGGTCTATACCTGTCCTAATTGTACCCACATATTCACCTCATACACCGGCTTCGTTGAACACTTACGAATCCATCGTACAGAGACTGGCGAACCAGTGCCTGGAGCACCAACCTACACCTCAACTCCTCTCACTGTTCACGCACATTCCGCCACATCATGCGCATTCACGAAAACCTGCGATACACAACCGCCGACTGCTCCACATAATCACACCTTCCCCCACATGCACAAGCACCCGCACTTCGGAATAGCATCACCCATCACAAGCACTCGATTTCCACCTCACGTTTAAGTGAAAAGTGTCCTTTTCGACTCCATCTCCATGCGCTCCTCTGGCGCATGTGTGATCCCAATCTGAGACTATCACGATGCGTTAAGAGCCGTGGCTTGGAAGGTTGCCGACTGACGCCTCAACTTAGTCGACGCAGTCAGCCTAGTTGTGTGTGGCTCCCCAAACGAACCACGTGGTGGATGCACTAGATCAATACTGGGCCCATATTGGATCCTGACAGGCGTTATCGGAATGCGCATCATCACAAATGCCAACATTTCGGGATACGATAGCAGACCCAGTTGCCGGCAGACGTTGTGCACGCTGGAACCCATGCTGCCCCTGTTTGTGTTGTTGGTAACATCCTAGTCATTTGCTGTGGGGACGAGGGAGTGTGGAGTGGCGTGCCAAGATGTGGGTTCGATCGTGCCATCCACCTGCGCCTTCCCCCGCCTCCGGTCTTCATGACTCTGTCTTGACACTGGGTCCGGGTGAGGGAGGAGGATGCAGTGCCGTAGATACGGTGCAAGTCTGCTATCACTACAAACTAATCCACGTCCAAGTCATCGTCTCTGCTCTTACCTTGCTGTGGAGCATATGGTGCGCATTGTCGGAAACGACGCTCGAACCGTCGCGTGTGTGTGTAATGGCGGATTGGTGGGCTGAGGGCCAGGCTGTCACGGCTCTTTCTCAATGTGGCCTCCGGCATTCTCGTGCATGCGAGGTGTGTGTACTTGATGGGTAGTGCCTCTTGGCCGATGACTGTTTGGTTACCCAGCCTTGAAGGGTGATGGCCCAGACGAATGCAGGGCCGCGTGCCACCCTTCAGGGCCTCAAGGATTGTAATCGTCTGCTATGCCAGGATCAACAAACCATGGTCCTCGCCCCCTGGTGTGCGTTAGCAATTCTATGACATCTGGTTCCTTGCCGGCAGACGCACTTTCTCTCCCGCTGGATATACAAGTCGT
Source organism: Spirometra erinaceieuropaei (assembly GCA_902702965.1). Lineage (NCBI taxonomy): Eukaryota > Metazoa > Platyhelminthes > Cestoda > Diphyllobothriidea > Diphyllobothriidae > Spirometra > Spirometra erinaceieuropaei. The sequence goes on along the minus strand of CACRXP010000887.1, from coordinate 166,203 downwards.
GAAAATGTCTACCCTGTCGTCCTCGTCTCTCTGACCCACTGTGGTGCTGTTGTTGGTTAAAATTCTGGTCGTATGTTTTTTGTGGACCAGGGGTTGTGGTGGCACGCCCAGGTGCGGGTCCGGCCGTGACAGCCACCTGCGCCGTTTATCACCTCCGGTCATTTTGACTATGTTATGACACCGCGTCCAGCTTGGGTGGAGAGGGGGCGGTAAATCTTACAAAAGCTTACTCCCACTGCAAACTAATTCACGCGCAAGTTACGGTGTCTGCCTCATCTCACTGTGGAGCACACGGTGGACATCTTCGAGCATAAGAGTCGAACTGTCTGGATACCTTGGTCCTACTTGAATTTTGTGCTTTGCTAAAGAATTATCTAGACTTTTGAAAAATTTTGCCGATATATGTTTTACTTTAAACAAAATTCGCTGTTTTCTAGACGTTTACGGTTTCCGGATTTCCCGTTGTGTACTTCCGGCAAAGTCCAAATAATAAACAGCTTTATACTACCAGAAAAAAGCCACACATCTATTTTAAAATATTTTATAAATATGGATCACCTGGTAAAGCCCAAAATCAGCTTTAGTAAAACTGGACAGGGGGTGTTACTTCCGAATGTGCATTATAATTATGGACTTGTGGGACCAACACAGAGCTTCTGCAAGCGAATATGCGATGCTTTATAAAACTAACGTACAGGTAAGTTCTGAATGAACTCCTTCAATAACTTATTACTGCACTTCTGATGGCCCCAATAATTCGCGGAAACATTCACAAAGTTTATTCAAGGAGTATGATTCTGCAGCTGACGAAAAGGTGATTCGTACCAAATCCACCATATTCACGACATGACTTGAGGTTCTGTGGCGCACTTGACCGCATCGCAGCCTCACAGGAGCAGTTCTATCTAACAGATAACGTATTCGCAATCTAGAGACTATTTTGCCTGATTTCATTAACTTTCGTGCCTTTAAAATATGAACCGCAGTTTTCTTCAATGATTAAAGTCAGGAAAAATATAAACGTTAGATAAAAGCTTAAAGCGAGATTGCAAAGCA
>CACRXP010000887.1:148640-164914 GCA_902702965.1 Spirometra erinaceieuropaei | reverse complement strand
GGGGGGGGAGGAGGAGGAGTCGGTCTCGTATGGTCATGCTCCTTGACCTATGACTAATCTGGTGGCTCGCCTGTGCACTCTTGCAAGTTATTATCCTGCTCCGTCCAGGGTCTCCAGGCCTGGATCGCCTAATAAAACTGCGGCCTTACGAACGTTCCGAAAAATTAAGAGAAGCTGTTTACATCGAAAATTTTAACTACCCGCTTGATGGCGCATATCATTGGCCTTAGCCATGTTATAACAACTACTTGAAGGCTTTGGTGTATTTGTAATCGATAACGCCTATATTCCTCTGCGTTTCGGCTTCTCGGAGTGGTATGCCATTTGGATGGTAGGTGTAAGTATCAGGGACCTAGTTCAGATTTCCGAGACGCAGCATGGTGCACATGTTTCAGTTAAATGGCGTGTGTCACCTGCGGAACCACTCTTTCTATCGACAAAGATTTTCTTGGAAGTTCGGCTCGTAGGCAGTACTGTGGATGACTTTTCAAATTTTTGTGTCATTTACGAAAATGGCACAGTCAAATCCTTGCAAAAAATCATTTGTAAGCATTAGAAAGCGGGGCGATCACAATACTGGACTTTGCGGTCATCCACTCTCTACGATGGTGCGCCTCAGACAGCCTCAGAACAGCCGATGAGGGAATTTTCGATTTATTTAAGAAGTTTGACTTCGACATCCATTAGTCCCAACCTGCACAGGAGACGCTGGTGCGGGCACTGTCGATGGCCTTCCCAAAAGCCATGTCGGCGACATGCATGGTATGATCTTCGTCGAGCGCTGCCGTTCGGATTTGCATAATGTATAGCAAGTTCACTGAATTTTTATTCCCCTACAAAAGCCTATTTTGTCCTGGATAAGAGGTTGTGAGTTTCCAAATACCTCATCAATGCCTTTTTAACTGTCTTCCCCATGACTTTGCAGCAGATTGGTGTCAAATGAACAGGTCTGTAGTTGGTCACAGGTGAGAGACTACAACTTTTCTGAATCGGTGAAGTGTGTGCTATTTTCTAATCCGCGGGAAGAATCCCGGCATCGAACAACTTCTGGCACAAAAGGGATAATTGTTTAGCCAATTCCAATGCAAGTTCAAAGAGCAGTTTTGTTGGGATCTCGTCTGAACAAGGAGCTTTATACTCCCCAGGATTTTTATTTTCTGTAAAAATCGCCTCTTCTCGAAACGCCATGTTTTCAAGAGTTGGTGTTCCCATGCTCTCGTAACTTGATGAAAGCAGGACATGTTGTGTGACAAGTGCTTCAAGTGTTGTTCTTAGGAGACGGTGGTCAAAGGCACACTTTGAGCACTTCGTCGGTGTATTGTTCCATCAAATAGGGAATCAGTTGAAGTCACACTCGAGAACAGCATCTCCTCGACCAGCAATTTCATTCATGTTCTCCAGCAGGCAAGTATCGGCGCCAGGACCCGACCTCGGTGATCGGTCAATAGTCGCGATTCCAAGGGACTGCGATGCGCATGCTTTCATAGTCAACCAAATAGCCCCGAACCGTCATTAATCTTCTTGGTCCTCTTACACATACGATTAAGTTGCTCTATGAGTACATCACAATTCCTCCATCCTGGCAGTCAATCTGTCTCTCCTGTACGATTGATATTCCGATAGTGTTATTTCATAATCGTCGACGCTCTGTAATATCCATGTTTCCGTTGCTGTTATGACACCTGGAGATGTATCGGTTACCTGTGTCCTCAGTTTCTGGAACTTCAAAAAAGACTGGGTTTTTATTTTGGAACATTCGCCTGTGTTTAGTGTAGCTACTTTCGAGCTTTTCAATGATACGTTGCCTCTGCCACTATTACCATTGGCTGTTACCACAGCAACATCATGTTTCTTTTATGTTACCCGCCCTCTGTTCAAGTGCTGCCTATGTTTTGTAACTTCCACGTAGTCGTCTGGTGCACTCCCCCCCTTGCCAGGAACAGACCCGTTGGGTTTTTGTTACTCATCAGAAACAACCTATAAAGAGAGTGATAGAGGCAAAACAAGGTTTATTCTGTAAAGCTACTGAAGAAGTACTGTATGTATAACCAAGATTATGTCAGTGCGGGAGTTTGGGCCTGGCCCACTCATACTAATTACTATACGCTTTCGAGAATTACCCATTTGATAATTTGCTTCATTGCTTTTCCGGGTGTTGTTAGGCAGCTCAAGGTCAAGGCCGTACCTCACAAATACAGTTATGGTAGGGGGCGCTCACTGATCGTTCTTACGGAACTCACTCGTTCCGTTGTGCCTTACGGGCTCTCTCTCGAGCCCAACCAGCAGCCGCACAGCGGCCTATGGTACAGAAAATATGTTATTACCGACAAAGACAAAGGAGACTGAAATGGCCATTTCTGGCTTATTAGCCGTCGTCAGCCAGTCATACCCAACCCCGAAGTATGGAACACCCGAGGTTCGAACTCGCGATCTGTTAGTTAGAAGTCCACGCCTCTAACCACTGGACCCCGAGCCCGTTGCCCTGTCGGTTTCGATCGGGAATACTGCCTATATCATGCACCGCTGTGCGGGTGCTGGTTGAGCTCTAGAGAGACTCCGTAAGACAAAACGGAACGAGTGAGTTCCACAAGAACGATTGGTAAGCGCCCCCTACCACTGTATATTCCCGATCGAAACCGACAGGGCAAAGGGCTCGGGGCCCAGTGGTTAGAGGCGTGGACTTCTAACTTACAGGTCGCGAGCTGGAGCTTCGGGCGTTCCACACTTCGGAGTTGGGTATGACTGGCTGACGATGGCTAATAAGCCAGCAATGGCCATTCCAGTCTCCCTTGTCTTTGTCAGTAATAACATACTGCCTAATACAATATATTTACTGATATGTGTAAAACAGAAGGTGACTGAAACTCCAGGCTCAGGGTGGAACCCGTCTGGATTAATGAGTCTATAATACAGTAATACGGATAATGTCGCTGTGTGGAAACTAAAGAAAAGAACGCGGAAAAAGAACGCGGAATAGCGAAAACAAGCAGTTGGAGAAACGTTAAACGAAAAGGGATGACTTAACATGTGATTGCAGCGGAAACCGACAGTCAGAGTCTACGTGATCTCGTATTCCGAAAAAAAAAGGGGAAGGAGTAAAAGTGTCGCTTAAGACAATCGTTTGTTACACAGTGACTTAAACTGACTCATTACCCCAAAACGTTTAGCAAGCTATCCTGCATTCACCGTGGTCTAAAAACAAATAAATTGGCTTACACAATACTGCACGACCATTTTGGTGGTAACTCCAGACCCGTTGTCTGGATTTCAGTCCCTCTGCAGGTAAAATACTGCCCTAGAAATGGTTTTTCATTTCGTCAATGTGCCCTCAGTACGGCAAGAGAAATGCCAGAAGCCACAGCGCATGTGGCGGAAGGACATTGCAACAATTAAGTTAGATTGAAGGGATAAACATCATACAGAATTCGACCAGCAAATAACTTGACCGTTGCGAATATTGTCCTACTACGATTCTGAGCAAAAGACGTTAGTAACGCCTGCATCAGCAGAGAACATTCGAGGGACGCATACAATCCTTAAGCAGGACAGGCAAAATAATAGGAATACAGAAAATGATGAAGGGAAGAGTGTGTACATTTCCAAATCATCAAATTAGGGAGTTAGGAAGTGGGATGTGAACGTACACGTCAATTAAATTAAACAAATCCTCATAGCAGTAATCAGAAGACGAGGTGGCGAGCATACGTAGGTTTGGATAAATTCTCGTCGGGCCAGTACAATTATATGGGAAGGGGGTAGAAACAAAATACATCAGTGGTAAGATATATCGATTAAAGTTCGCCTTAAAACATAGGCTGGGTGTGGTAATGTGGGGGAGGGGGGGGGGGTAATAGCAGTCAGTGTCAGGGCCGGGGTGAGAGTGGAAGGGCGGTAACCATCCCAGCGGCAAGCGTTCAAGTAGCCCTCCCTACTACCCCTATTTTACGCGGAGAAGTTAAGGATAAGTTGTCACCCCAGACCACTTCAATGCACATCTATTCCTTCACTTGCTCCTGTGGAGCAGGTTATATTGGTCGCACGAGTCGGCGCTTATCCAAGAGAATACGAGAACACCTTCCGGCGTGGCTGGGAAAAGGCTAAACTAGGAACATAAGCAGCTCCATTCTCGCGCATGTTGTCGATTCCGGACATCATATAGATCCCAATGAAGCGTTTCGTGTGATCTATAAGGTCCCATCAAGCTATGCTAAACCACTGGGACAGCGCCTGTAGGCAACAGCAGAGGCGGCTGCCATCAGGTTGCGAAAACCAATCTTGTGCACACAGAAGAACCAGGTCCAGGTTCCGCACCTACAATGGTCGAAGGTCGACGAACGCTACAACTCTCCCGCGCCCTTCCGCTCTCCCCCCGGCCCTGACATTGACTGTTATTACCCCCCCCCCTCCCCCACATTCCCACACGCAGCCTGTGTTTTAAGGCGAACTTTAATCGATATATCTTACCACTGACGTATTTTTGCTTCCATCCCCCCCCCCCATATAGTTGCACTGGCTCAACGAGAATTTATCAAAAGCTACGTGTGCTCGCCACCTCGTCTTCTGATAAACAAATTTACTATAGCACGGTAGCCCAAAAAATGATGCAAGAAGGATAAAGAGGCCCTTGGTAGGTACAGAAACAGATATCTCCAACACTCAAACAAGATGTTCAAATATTCACCGTTATAAAAATTAGAAATTGGAAACCATAAGCTGCACCGGGAGCGAGATTAATTTTCCGACACTCAAAACAAGACACAACGCCTATATGCTAGTTACCACCAAGTTAAAGGACGAAACCTCTGTCGCTTAAAACAAGGTCCTGTACTTTATTCCATTTTTCCATAACTGTTCCCCCACTTTTGGTGCAGCCTGGTCTTCAAACCACTCCACATGGTGGCAGACCCGTCAGTGACCCCGACTCCAATTGCAGGACATTGAACCAGATGTAAGGGAGGATAGGGAAGCTACCTGGGATAGCCGTGTGGAGCCATATGACTTGAGCTTGTCGTGATGCACAGTAGAGGTGGGCTCCTCGGCCAGTTGACCAGGTGTATGATGTCGTTTATGACAGACGGTTTTTCACAGCGGTTGAACAATTTAGCTGGTATACTGAGGATGAAAACGCTCGATATCTTAGTGGGTCACCACTTTGAAAGGTCGCTCCATGAGTTTCGAGGATGAAATAATCTTCATGTCAGTCGTAGGAGGCGTGCAAATGTGTACATGCTGAGTAGTTTTAAGTATTCTGATTTCTGTCCTTCCATCACGTATTCATCTAGAAAAGGGCGTCGGTAGTTGGTATGGGAGGAGAGAACTCGATGGGTAAGCTAGAATGTTGGCCTACAAGTAAGAAAGTGGAACGTATCCCCCGGGATGTGTACGGTAGCGCGACGCGCCATCAAAGCATATGATAACCGGATATCCCGGTTTTGGGGATGGTGGTCTTCTGCGAACGCTTTCGTATGTTAATTATGTTGCGGTTCATGCGCTCTATTTGTCCGTTCCCTTTATAATATATTGTTGGTTTCTGTTCTTTTGTGTAAGTAAAATATCTCAGACCTCAGTTATCAATTCATGTTGAAACTTGATTTCAGAGCTAAAGTGGAGCGACATAGGAATACAAAAGTCACAAACCTATTCGCTAAGTAGTGCTGTTGAAACGGAGACTTGATATTGTGGCTGAATCAGTTTGGTCTCTGCCCACTTAGTGAAGTACAGTAAGTGTGCTAACACATGAAATGTAAACCGAAATTCATAAATGTGTGTTAGACCCGAAAAGATTACATAAGTAAGGATTTAAAAGTAATCATCCTGAAGCGTAATTCTATAATAATTCAGTTACCTCGGGATGCCGACGTTCGAAAGAACTTCATTCCGGTCGAATGCAAAGACCACGCTCTGTAAAAAAAATGACAACTTAAGTAGCATGAATTTTTCTCACTGATTTTCGACGTCCTTAAAAATGCAATTATATTCCGTGTAAAACACGCATAAAGTATTTATTTACATATTCGGTAGAAAATTTCTTTTTCAAATTTTATACTTAAGGAAAGGGCGTAATTCGGTTCTTAAGAAGTTTCTTATTATGAGGTTTTTCATACCTTGAAATGCCCTTTCATAAAATATCGTGTCTCAGCCTTTAATAATCTTTCTTGTAAAGTTTACAATGTGGCTCAAATCCACTGCTCAATTATATGAGCCCCATATGGTTTCCTCTTAAAACCGTAGAGAAATTTATGGATTTCCGTAGGCCGAAAATAAACGCCTTGTAGTTTGAAAATTTTGAATGCAAGGGCAACGGCAGGTCGGGTTCCAAGTTATTCGGGAATTGGAAAAGTTTTTAGAAACCCAATTATACCCTTCCTTCGAATATCAAATTGGAAAAAAGATGCAATTTTCTACCCAGTGAGCAAGAGATTGAATTTTTTTATGCATGTTCCCCATGAAATATGATTAAATTTTTAGGGGCATCAAAAATCAGTGAGAAAAACTCACGCTACTTAAGAAATCATTTTTTACAGAGTGTGGTTTTTGAATGCGGCCGGAAAGAAATTCGTTCAAAAGCCGAAATCCCAAGGCAAATGAATTATTATAGAATCCTGCTGCAAGATGATTAATTGTAAAGCCTTACGTAAGCAATCTTTCCGAGTCGAAAAGGCATTTCAGAATTTCGGTTAACATTTCATGAGTTAGCACGCCTGCTATAGTTGGCCGTTACAAGTATGTGCCTGTTACGTTGAGTGTATAAGGCAACGGTTCCACTGTGTCGATGTCAACCTAGAATATATGGCCGAAGTCAATCGTTCCGAGGACGCAAAAGTTGCAATCGAACATCGGCCGAGTGTTTGTTCGAACAGATGGCTTTTCAGGTTTTAATGTATGCTACTGAGTCGTCCTCGATACCTCAGCGCAAAGCGAAAAGTATCCTCAAAACACCAGGATGCTATGAACAGGACTGCATGAAACACATGAAAACAAACAGAGATCTGGGTAAGTGGACGAGCACGAATTTGATGCCGTCAGAAGCCAACCAGTACGCTGCGATGTGCGTTTAAGATATTTTTTTCGAACTATTTAGTCAAATCGTCGGCTGCTTCTTGACGTCCCATTTGGATTACAAATTCCAGGCTGGATAAGGAAAGATACTGACCTCCCCTAGCAGGTGCAACGAAGATGGTTTGTGGTCTTCAGGATTTATCTTACCAGGATAAGTTGAAGGATGTTCATTTGTTTTTCCTATCTTACAGGCACTTGACGTGCAGCATATTCTAGGCATTCAGGATTATCAGCAACCAGGTTGCTAGCTCAGACCGGAGGATTTTTTGAGTTTAAATTAACAACCCAATTACACGCTCATTCGTGCAAGGCCAGAAACGAACGCACTCGATTACGCCTCTGAAAACGTTTCTGCAGCCAACGTGTAGCTTGACGACGGCACTCGCTATCAAGTGAAATTGTGACGGCCGATATCATTTGTGATTTTAAAAGAAAACTTGACTGCATAATTTTTGGCAAAAATAGTTTTTTCGTAATATGATTACTTTCAGCTAGCATTGCACAGAGCTTCGCGATCTACTCTCTTTCTTAACTGATTCTCACCGAACAGCAACCATCAGTCTTACCTGTGTCGCATACTGATTCAAACAAAATTCGAATATTAGCAATTTTATAATGACTGTAAAGGTGCATAATTAAATATACATTAATTAAATACATACATACATTATACATACATTAAATATACATTAACATGACCACTGAAAGTAATAGTAAAACCTGTTTGGTTTCAGAGTGTCTTTGAAATGTCACTGAGCGCACTGACGTTTTAAGGGTTCCATACAGTCATTAAAGATAAGTTCTTTGCTCTGCATTTATCTAAACCATCACAAGAAGATGAACGCCCCTCTACCATTGTACATTCCCGACCGAAACCGACAGGAAAACGAGCCCCTGGCCCAGTGGTTATAGACATTGGTTGAGGGATCGAGTCCCAGGTGTTCCACACTTCGGGGTTGGGTATGACTGTCTGACGACGGCTAATAAGCCAGGAATGGCCATTCCAGTCCCCTTGTCTTTGTCGGTAATAACATTCTGGCGCGGCGTGAACCCGCAATTAGGCGTACCACCACATCCTGGGGTCTGCGAAAAAAATGGCCAGGATGCCACACAAGAGAAAACGATCGCCTCAGATCCCAAGTGGGTGAGAGTGCCATAAAGGACATACACGGAACCATTGCAGTCTAATTCTTAGTCTACCAGTCAGTCAACTACACAAACACACTCTGGGCTGAGAGCGAGTGGGAAGCTGAATCGCCAGTTGGTTGCCTTCCAAGCCTCGCTTTTTAGCGCATCACGATAATCTCGGACGCTTCACATTGTCTGTGGGGAGGAAAGTGCTCTGAAAGTCGGCTACCCTTCTTCCTGCCCCGGATGACTGTCCGAGCCAGTAAATCAGCTGGTGCCGAAACTGGGAAAGGTAGCTGACAGAGTTAAGAACGGCCTGCCTGTGCGCACCGCATGCATTTCCTGGCCCCTAACACAGTCAACTAGGATTTCATGCAAGGGGCGGAGATTTCTGGGAACCCATGTGCAGCAGAGGGGCCACATGAAGGAGCCAAAGGACCCACTTCCAACCCACCTGAGAGGTGCCTAGCTCGGGCCTGAGGTGTGTGATATCAGACGTCTTCATTTGCGGTGCACTCGTTGATAGGGGAATGTATGGTGATGGGGTTTTGTCTGCCGGAATTTGATGAGGGTTGTCTTGGAGGCGCATAAGACCGAGTAGGCCTAGTCAGAGGCCAAATGCATGAGGGCACTGCGGACAGTTGAGGCGACAACAACGGGTTTATGTCGTGCATCAGGCACTGGCTCACTAGGTTCTGTACGATAGACTCGCCAGTGACCGACGGAACGGTTGAATGAGGTAAACATACGATTTCAATCCATGCAAGTTCGGATTGAGATCACATTGTTGGTGGAGAGTGATGACTAAGCAGTCATTTGCCGATTGCAGCGAAAAGGCGAGTTGCAGGGAGGAGTCGCGAAGAAGGAGGCATGATCGCTAGAGCCTTATTGGGCTGATGACTCTCACTCGATTCTACCAGCAGAGTCGAAATCAAATAAGGGTACTGGGTCACACAAGTGTTACAGTATTTTTAGAATGTGGTTGCTACAGATCTGCATGCTTATCAACATTGGCAGCTTCCGAATGTATTGGAGAAGGTTACGCGTGGTGCGATAAATGCTTGACAGGCCAGGTGTTGCAGTATGCGGTCGCCATGTGCCTGCACTCCCGACCCCTTTTGAAAAACCTCCTTTCTCAACATCTCAGGAGAAATCCTCACCACTGACCTACTCAGTCGCCTCAGCGCGTATCTAGAGCTAAGACTTCTTTAGAAGTGCAGCTCGGATTGTGGAAACACCGCGAAACCACAGACATGATTTTTTCGGGCAGCCAACTGCAAGACAAGTGTCAGAAGCTCAAGACCAGCACTTACAATAGGTGGGCTAACTCATGAAATGTCAACCGAAATTCCAAAATGCGTTTTCGTTTCGAAAAGATGAATTAAGTAGGGTTGTAAAACTAGTCAACCTGCAACAGAATTCTATAATATTTCGGTTACTTCAGGAGGTCGGCTTTCGAAAGAACATCTTTCTGGCTGCATGCAAAAACCACAGTCTGTAAAAATGACTACATATGTATGACGAATTTTTCTGGTTAATTTTCAATGCCCCTAAATGTCAAATTATATTTCATTGAAATCATGCATAAAAATATTCTCTCTTGGGTTCATTCGGTAGACAATTACGTCTTCTGCCAATCTTATACTTAACGAAAGAGTATAATCCGGTTTTCAAAAACTTGTGCAATTTCTGAATAATATTGAACTCGCTCTACCGTTACAATTGGAGTCAGGGTTTCGAAACTACAAGCCGTATATTTTCCGCCTACGGAAAACCACACATTTCTCTACGGTAATAAAGGAGGACCATAAAAGTTTCGAAAAATTTAGCAGTGGATTTGATCCATATTGCTAACATTACAAGCCACATTGGTAAATGCAGAGACATGACAATTTATGAACTGCCATTCCACGGTATATAGAAGAGTGTATATGTTTATGCATGTTTTCCATTAAATATAATTGGGCATTTAGAAGCATCGAAAATCAATGAGAAAAATTTATGCTACATAAGAAGTCCTTTTTTACAGAGTGCGGTTTTGGCATGCAGCCGGAAGGAAGTTCGTTCGAACGTCAGCGGCCTGAGATGACTGAAATATTATATTATATAGTATATTATAGATTTACAACCCTATTTAATTGATCCTTTTGTAATGAAAACGCATTTCGGAATTTCGGTTGACATCGCATGAGTTAACCCACCTACTGTACACCAACGTTGTCGATCTTGTGAAGGAAATCCACGCAATGAATCACGATGGATTCATAAAATTGTAGTGAAGTTTGAGTGTTCTGAACGATTAACACAAATGGTAATACGGTTTCACGGCAGGTTGATGGCTCATCTCGAGGACAACGGGACTATCTCCAAAGAATTCACGGCGAAAATTTGGTTGAGCAGCCCCGCGTACTGGTTCCCACCCTATTCAGTCTCAAGGTCTCCGTCATGTTGACGGACGCTATCGTTACGAGTGAGCGGAGATAGACACCAATTACGAACCCACAGAAAACTGCTCAATATCGATGGTCTAAATAAATCTTCAAGGGTACACAAGTTGAACGTTTGCGATCTACTGTTCTTAACTGACTGCGCTTTAAACATTGCAACGAAAGAGTAAACATAGCGGGATCAGGATCTCTTCGCCTTCGGTTACTCCGTCTCCGGCCTGGCGATTAACACGGGAAAAGAGTGCTCATACGCAACCGGCACAAAGTGCTGATTACACCTAATCTCGTATCAGTGTTAATAGAACTCACCTTACAAAGGTGGAGAACACCGCGTATCTTGGAAGTAAGACGTCAAGGAACTTCGAGATAAACGATGAAACTATAATTCGGCCCTTAGAAGCCAACCAGATGCCTCCAAAGAATTCTGAAGATAAAGTCATAAGAAAGGAACACAAACACTGTAAAGCTGAAAAGAACCGGTGTCTGCCGTATCCATACCATGCTGGGGCGGACAGGGCGGCAATGGAGCGTCCGCGCTGTGGGCATAGACAGCAAAAATCTACCCAGGCTTGTATTTCATGGCGAAGTTCAGTAAGTGATCGCAGACAAGGCAGACAGGAGTGCCACCACAAAGACGCCATAAAAACCTTGCTACGCATAGACAAATAAACACCAAGAAACGAAAAGACCTCCCTCAAGATCCCCAGGCACGGCACAACATCGTAAAAACAGGCTCGGACGTCTTCAGAGCTCGAAAATACCTAATGTCAAGACAAAGTGAGCGGCATGCAAGACTTAAGAGTTACGGAGTGATGACGACAGCAGCCAAAATCTGTCATCGCCATCACGCTATTAGCGGACATTTCGGGCACGGATTAGTCTCGTTGGACATTGGGAGCCCAATTCGGTGTCAACACGACCAACCCTCTTCTCATCTCACAACGCAAAGCCATTTTCGACACCGCTAAGAGCGTCAATGGGGACGTTCCTATCTATCAGCAAAATACCACCTCCATTGCCTTTGTCATCAAGAAGTTGGACTTAATTCCGACATGCCAAGACCACGACCGCACTGTCTTACCACGCATAGGCCTGGCAATTCGCTCGCGAATCAGTCCTACACAGTCGGAGAATCAGCACCTGTAGGCCCAAAAATACCCGTCAAACACGCTTTTTTCGTTTACGATGCCTACAAACATTCTGACACCGGATGGATTTTGTTGATCAAATGGGTATCCATGACCCACACATTTGTACAGTCGAATTACAACGAAACACCTGCCAACATCTAAAGACTCCCCCATAACCGCCAGGACCAACAACTGCGCCACCAGCGACGTCACAATCACTAGCAGTATCGCTACACTGCCGCCTCACTAGCCACAGAAAACTCCCGTCCAAACTGCCACCGCACACTTTCCACAAGTATCGGGCATTTGCAAACCCATCAAACTAAGACTAGCTTAGAAATGTCAGGAGCCCCAATTCGTGGCCGCTTCACTTGTTTACACTGCTCAAGGATAATCCGCCGCTGAATGGACCTATTCGGCCACGTGTCGCGAGACACCGCAGAAATAAGACCACCACAAAACCTTGCCCCACCAGGCGATATATCACACAGCAACCTGCCTCATGACAGTTTGACCATGCATTTAAACGCTTTCCCTCGTGTGCTCCCCAACAGGCGGAGAACACAGACGGCAACTTGCACGCGTCTTAGTTTATAGTAGTAGACTTGCACAGTATCTACCACCCTCCCTCCTCCTCCTCCTCCACCTAGACCCGGTGTCATGACACACTCATGAAGACCGGAAATGGGAGAGGACGCAGTTGACTGGCACAGCGTAAACCCGCGTCTAGGCCTATCACCACACCTCCTGCTCCACAACGAAAACTGACCAGAATTTTATGTCACAATAAAAATATACGCATGGCACGGATCCCAACCGGCGCGGACTGAACCCACAAAATTACCTGCCACTACATCCCGATGCTAGCATTTTTTATGGCTGCGCATTCTCGATGAGGCCTGCCTGATTCCGAACTAGCCCCTGTGTTGGACATCGCGTCTATTACCTGGACCGCTTTAGAGCGAAACCTTCCTCACAATAACTGCGCACACGAACCGAACATGCGCCCCTTACATCAGAGGGGAAACATGTTCTTCCGCACAACCTATTGCCTGGTCAGACCCTGCGTGCCATGCGTAGACAGAATGTCCCAGCCTTGTCAACCACTGCACCTTATCCCACCGTCAGATGATTAATCGGCTCAGCCAAGAGGCTGGTGCTTGGAAGAGAGGAAAGTGAGTGAGGTCGACACTGCGGACGCCATGTCCACGTCACATCAGAGTATTTCCCACTATTTTAGATCTGACACGTCTTGAAACTACCACGATTCGTCAAAAAATCGTGGACTGGAGAGCTACCAGCTGGCAGAGTAATTCGATTTTTTGTGGTCAGTAATGCGTGGTTATTTGGGGTGACTGAGTAGAGGACTTGGAGTCAGAGTAAACAGTTTCGTTCCCCCTCCCCCCTAATATGAGCTCGTTGTCATTCTCACAAACGCGAGATTCAGGACGCTCCCATTCTGTGAAAAGCTAACGCATTGTGCGTGGGCTAGTCGTGTTTGGTACGCGGTGGCGGGCCGTTTGACACTGCGCTCGAGGCCACCTCCGGCCGTCTTGACACTGTCTTGCCACCGGAGTCTGGTGGGAGAACAGGATACAAAAGAATTTGTTTGTCAGCAAAAGACTGCGACACTACAGGATCTCTGTCGCACAACCCGTTGGATTTTTGTGATAAAATGGAGGAAATACCGGACTGCAGATATTCATCTACTCCAGATACCGTCCTCCGGCCTAGCACGTCGGTCGAATCGGTTACTGGATTGTGGCTTCTATGATGAGCACGGCTTCATGAAGATACAGATAAGATCTGAGTGTCACGAATGAAGGCGAAATTTCGAGTTCCAGGTGTATGCATAAATGAAGTAGGGTCGAGCACCGGAACACTTCGTTTATTGTCCTGGGCTTTCTGACTCGTGAATTAGTCCATCAGCAACAGAACAAGCCACAGATATAGGGCATGTAGGGCAATCATCGACGGTGGAAGACTGGAGGTGACTACGCACGGCTCTGTCCTCTGGCGCCAGATCAATAAATCGATTGACTGAGTTCTCACCCGAGACACAGGATTTAATCAATTCTCGGCCTGTTTGCTTCCGACGTGGGCGACTATTTTGGTGGCTACGAAGTTCAACTCGTGACACATTGCGTAGATGTGGGCGGCCACCTGTGATAATGTGTCGCTTCGTCGCACAGCCAGCTTATGTACGTGTAAGCGCGATCCGAGCATGCGTCCAGTCCGCCCTGTGTAGTTATAAGGACAATTTTGACACGGAATGCGATACACTACTCCAGATTTCTCTTCAGGCTTTAACCGGTCTTTAATTTTCATAACCATATTGCGCATGGTGGCTTGGGGGCGGAGTGCGATTCCAACACCTAGCTCCGCAGCTCCGTATGGCAGAGAATGCCATTTCGTCCGAGACCTCTGGTCGTGCCCGCGTAGGCAGCGACATATGAATGTCCACGCTTGTTCTGTTGCTGCTACTACCTCTGACGATGGACTCCTGCAGAAGTCTGAGAGCTCAGGACAATAAACGAAGTGTTCCGGTGCTCGACCCTTAATCTTCACTTATCTAAGTGTCAGTTAAGGGTCGCGCCGAGCAAGAACCACGTGCAACAGGCTCATGGGCGACATCTCATTTCTACAAGAGTGATCCTCTCTCAGATCGCCTACACATTCCTATACACAAACATAGCATAACAACTGGTGACACATAGCACCGGGATTTATAACAATCCACCCTTTAACTAATCCGATGCTACCTTTCACATGCAATGTCTGTGCTATGGAAAATAGCATCAGCTTGTTCCTGTACCGAAAACTGAAACACGGCTGAATATTTTGGCAAATTGTAAATATTGTGCGAAATGTCTGGTGAAATTTGGGAAGTTGGACCCAGGTGAGGGCTAAACCTGAGGAAGACTGTCTCGCGGACTTTAATTCATTTTTGAGCAACGATTTCGGACGAAATTAAAAGAGCTAGAATGGAAAAATGGGAGTGTTCATGGAAAAAATTGGAGGAACCGCATGACTGGAATTTAAGGGGTGAAGTCATTGCAACGGCGTCATACAACGACTTAAAATTGGCGAAACTCGTGTCTGCACTTTTGACGAGCAGCATGACGAATTAGTCGAAACGCATATCTAGACTGCTGGCAAGACGGTCTTTCGGAGGTTGGTTAAACAAACCCAAGTCAGGTTACAAATTTATTCTTTTGAGAATTTGGAAGGCGAGGGTGTGAAACATGACGGAACACATGACGTGCGCGACGCTGACATAAGAGAAACTGAAACTTGGCTGATTGCGGAGTCTCACCGACTTTGAGTGCCGGAAAGCCTTTCCTTAACAACTCTACTGCCTCATTCAGATGGTCTAACGTACACCTGAAAGAGGCAAATGTGATTTTGGGGTGAAAAAATGTTGCACGATACTTCCTATCTGCTGAATTTTATAAGTTGTGACTCATGAGACAGTGGCTGGTATTAAAAACTTAAGTCCTCATTCAGTATACATTAGGCCTCCGAAATACCTATGATAATATCTCAACATTTGATCTATTAAACTGCATCTCATCGCGCACTGTGGCCCATCGGTCACTCTAGTACAAACCAGAAGGCTTATCCAGGTAAAAGGGGCTACTGACTGAGAGCGAAACTAAAGCAACCTCACATCTCCAGACTGTAATTTATTAGACAAAATGTAAATCATAATTTCACAGCTACTGTCTGTTACTGCTTGAACTAAAATGGGTCGCACAAGATTTTAGCTAGTTTTATTGTGTCAACGGAGTTACAAACTCCGATATGATAATGCTGAGAGGATATGTGGATTCCAGCTCACAGAACGGGGATTGAAATCTAAAAAAGCCAACAGATACCGACTTGACTTATTTTACATTTTTATAAAAACAATGAACCAAAAGTAGCCGGCACAAAGAAACTGATCAGACTTATTAAAATGACGCTTTTCAAGGTTAACTCGTACCACTATGAAATAACATCCACATTTTATAATAGGAATAGAATAAAATGACCAAACGTGTATTCCGATTTCTACCGTGTCTGCACAAGCATCGTGTCCAAATAACCCTTATTTATCCGAAAAATAAAAAGACATTCTACTTCCGTTCGGACGGGGGTAGAGGAGGACCATTTTTGATGAATTTCCTAGAAACATCATAAATAGGTCTTCCTGGACCAATACAAAAATAGCGATGACTGTCATCTACGGGGAAAAGTACATCCGCTGTCTCAAATACTGGCATGTGCATGTGTATCACTAACCAAAAGTACACACTTATTTCGAGATTAGTAAAATGGTCAGGAAACAACAACACAGTCAGTCAGACACAGCTGCAGATTTTATTCCTACGGAACCAAGCTGCAGGCATGTGAACTTCACTTTGTAACCTAAACGTCTGACGTTTCGCCGTTTCTCTTCGTTTCTCGGTCTAGCCCTTATGGTGCAGTCTTGACCTTCAACGGTCCGCACTGTAGCAAATTACATTTT